>CAKAOH010034043.1:0-44443 GCA_916701665.1 Sebastiscus tertius
GTTTTATCAGTATACAATTTCTCAATAAGTTTTTTCAGAAAATCCACTATGTCACTTTGTACTAATATTGCGATAAAAAATGACAAAGGACAGATGACAGATTGTTGGTGTGCACAAAGTTTGGCTGCACAGCACGAGTTTGTAACTACTGACCCACCAATGGGTCAAAATAAAATGACTCTTGCGTGTTTGGTGGGCAGCAGCGACAAAGTTTGAAGACAAACAATGGGATGAACAGTTGTAAGTATTCACAGTGCACAGCTCCTGGTTGACTTCCAGGTGTTTGTGATGAATCCAGTCCCATCACTACTCACATTCCTTCTCCTGAATATTTTATTATCTGTTGTAGTTAGCAATGTCAGGTTGCGCTGGTCGAATGCATATACACCATCAGGGTCATGACACTCATCCTTAATATGACTATAAGTCAAACACTTTCATATATTACCCCCTATAGGAACATAATACCACTGTACTGTGATAAAACATGAAAGACGCTGCATTCCAACATCACTTGTATGCTTTTATTACTCCTCTAGTAGAGAATACATCGGTGCATATGAAAACAGAATATCACGCTATAAATTAGAGAGTAAGGACCTGCTCTACTTTCTGAGGGAATAACGCTGAAGGTCATAAACTGTCCGACATGTGAGTGAACCTGCCTGCATGGCCGGGTCCACATGTTGAACCACATTAGCCGTGGCCCCTAACGGCCGCCATCCACTCCGGGCACATGGTTCTGGTTTAGGCCCCTTTCTTCAACACTAGATAGGTTGTATTACATTTATTAAACACTTTAAAAAATCTCTGGCTGCAAGATTGTCCATCTGTTGAGGACAAGAGAGAATATATGAAAGAGGCATAAGGCGCAGCGGGGAGAGGGGAAACAGTCGTGATGTCAGGGCCGGTCTTAATATGGTGCAGGTCTAAGTTCTGGACGGATGACTGATTTAAAAGGTATAGCTTTTAGCCGAGTGGACAGTTAGATCACAGATGAATTTTAATAAAAAAAGAAGGAGAAAGGCACACAAATCACCTCCGCTTTGCTCTCAGGAATGTTTTTGTGCACGGCTTTGATATATAGGTGCAGATGTGCGACTGCAGCGTGACGAGCGGAGCTTAAAAGGGCTGCTAAGCTGGGGCAGCATGTCAGCCCGGTGACTCCCTAAAGGCCTCGATTTCTACCTTGTAACCTCGAAAAGAGGAACTGAAACTAAAAAACTACAACATCCACAAGTCGCTGGTCAATGAGCTCTATGTGTGCTTGTTGTTTACTGATTCATTTTAAAAAAACAAGAGAAGGAACATCTGGAGAAGCAAAGGGCAAATCTGCAGCATTTTGATCATTATTTGGTGAATTTCACACCAGATCCCAAAACCAGTCAATCAATAAAACAAGAACAAAAATCTCACTATTTCTGAACCTAACCATCCAATTAGCACAGGTTTGTTTGTGCAGGAGGTGTCCTCTCCTGCATGTCAGTCATACTGTGTGCACAGCTCTCTACTCTGCAACCAGTAATTACACAAGGTTCCTTCTTCCTCGGTTTGTCATATTTTACTGTGCCACTAAGGCAAAGCTGTGCAAAAATTAATTTACTGCCTTTGCAGAACATCGTGTCAGGGTGTGTTGTGAAAGCCGGGCTGCATCCAGGCCTTGTATAACCAGAGCGATTGTTTTGTCTGCAGTGGCAGCGGGTATAGGCCATTTTTTGTACTAGGCTGTAAACATGTTTATTTCTGCTGTAAAGTTGGGTATTTTAATGGGTCTCTATGGGGATTGACTCGCTTTTGGAGCCAGCCTCAAGTGGTCATTTGAAGAACTGCAGTTTTGGGCACTTCCGCGTCGGCTTCATTTCTCAGCACTGGAGGTTGCCGTTTGTTATAGGCATATGCCTCGTCCCCAATTCTCTTTGTGATTGTCTTGGACAAAGGCTGTAGGTGCAGCTGATGAGTGTCTAGTTTGGTGACCTGTTTTGCTTTTTGCTAGTGATGTTGGGCTATTAAATAAATGGACTGCACTGGCGATGGACACTTGAACATGTTGAGAGGAGGAGCCAGGGATCAAACTGCTAAAACCCTGTGATTAGTGGACGACCCGCTCTACCCCCTGAGTCACAGTCGCCCCTAGTAGCCCAAGTTCAGCATACTGTACCTACTATGAAGTGATAGGGACAAGGGTCAGAACCTCCAAGCTTGAGACTATGGTCTACCGGAAACTTGATTGCCGCCTTGCTTAGGAAAAAGTTGTCACTCCAAGTGAAGGAATTAGAGTATCTCAGAGACATGTCTTGTTCAATAGTGAGGCTAAAATGGAGCTTGAGATCAGGTGCTGCAACAGCAGAGATGCAGGTGTTGTCCTGGACTGTCACGGTGAAGACATTAACCAGTCAATCTACGTTCCCACCATAGACTTGTATATAGATGGATGACGCGTCTCCACTTCCTCCCACTGTACAAAAGTGAAGCTAAAATATCCTGTATAGAGGAGCCAGAGTCTGCGCAGTAGTGGTCGGGGAGCTGCCGATCGAGGTCCTGCCCATACGCCCGCCCGAGCCAATCACGAGCCGAGCAGAATTGCAGCTTGCCACCTAGCTGCTACGTTAGCACCACGGTAGCTGTTTGGCTAGAAAGACACAACAACTAACCATAATATATCTATTACTACATTTATGATCAAATTGACTCATGTTCTATTATACAGACTCGTGACGGTTATGAAAAGTTAAAGTTACATCTCTTCACTCATACTCTCTCTCTTCCAGCTCCGTGACTACTTCACTCAGAGCAGCTGTCAATCCCAGCTGTCAATCATGATGGCGTCTCACACCAGACACCAAAAATGCCGATCTAGAGGTGGAATGCTTGTCAGACATGAATAAAATTTCTTACATAAAACATTACATTGCAAACAAAGAACTTTGTCTTCTGTCCAAAGTTTGACAAATAAAATCTGTCACAAAAAACTAGAATGACGTTTTACTAAAAAACATTATCATATCATGGTCAATAAAACATGAAATGGACTTAGCATGGATTGTTTAAAGACGCTAATTTATATTCTATGAATGCAAGAAAGGAAATCCAGAAAGTAGCCTCTCTGTGTCCCCTTAGGCCCCTAAATTAGTGCATTCTTACATGCACAGTTTAATGTCAGCAGCACACTCTGAGGTCATGTTTAGCGGGGCAGGAGAACAGGTGTCCGTCCTGCACCAGTAGGAAAAGGCGGCCAGAGGAAGCACCCACACGTGTATGCCCCGCAGTCAGCCCCGTACAGGATGAAATAATTCATCAGAACTGTTCAGAAGAGACACTGTGAGGCAAAGTTCAGAGGCATGCTAATGACAAGAGCATGTTCGCAGGGAAAAGGAAAAACTGTCAGCTCTGAATGAATTGGGAACGGCAGAAAAGAGGTTAGGCCATTTCAAACTCCTTATATCTTTGTATAATCCGTATAGAGGGCTTCTAAATGTCCAATAGAAATTGGTGGTTTTGTAGCACATGGTTCATGCTTCGTGTTGTGTGGATTACTTTAGTCCAGCTCTACTAGCGCAGCCTGTTGGATAGTCCCAGATGAAAAATGTTGGAGAAGGAATGTTGCTTTTTTTTTTTTTTAAATCCCTGTCAAAGCTATTTTATCAATTCAAATATAACATATGGACTCCTTTATTTTGTAAAACCCTGCTGTTGAAGACAGAATTTTCCATAGTCAGAATAAAAATGCAACTGCATTTTTACAGTGGGATGATTTAAAGTCATTTAAAGTAATGAATGTAGTACATGCTGTAAATGAGTCTCTCCAGATTACCATTTTTATAAGACGGTGGAATGTATGGGGGTACCGGCATTTGCATAGGATATATGTTTATATATCTTACCTTAACAAGCAGTGAGACATTTAAATGTAAAACAAATATTGCATTCGGAGAGACTGTGCATTAAAAACACACACATAAATATATAAAGTGGTATTACCTTAGCCCTACAGACAAAATGAGTGGGATGCATCATTACGTTCAGCAGTCTTCAAAGCTAGAAGCAGAAAGGAATCAGCTTATTACCAGTTTCTACGAGGATAAACATCCCACACAGCCACTCAGTCTGCACAGTTTTATAGCAATTTGACTATATTAAGAATCAAATTAACATTTTCTTCTACACACACATATACACATTTAACACAATATGGCAAAGTCAGACTTGTGTATATGAAACTTTATGATTCCTGTAGGGACGCTGGTCCTGCAGCTGGAAACTAGTACCACAGAAGTAATGACAATTGGGTTTACATATTTATTTATAAATAGATGTGTGAATCATCTGTACATTTTGCATGATTACTCAGATTTAATATGGCCATGTGTCATCTAAATTTCATTGCAATTGCACATTAAATGAAACAGATATGGTAGTTTATGTCAAATAGGCCATCTATTGGCAACCAACTACAACATGGCAGATCAAAAAGCATGTGAATAACTATTTTGGGGACTGATCCTAATATGTTATGTAACATATATAATATATATTATTTGTTGAATACTGGTGGGAGAAGCAGTAAAAAAATCAAATGCATCTTGAAGATTAAAAGATTCAAAAAACTGTATTGTCCATCACATAGTGATAGAAAAATTGTCTTAGGTTAGGGGCTCACAAACAACATAAAAACATACACCCACGAAGACACATAAAACTACATTAAAATGTATAACAACTAAATAAATAAATAAATAAATAAATAAATAATTAAATAAATAATTAAATAATTAAATAAATAAATAAATAAATAAGAGCAGGTGTGCAAAGCTGCATTAAAAAGCAGTGACAGTCTATTTGGCCTTGTTTAAAAGAGATGTTGTCATGGGAATGAAAGAGTTTTCTCTTCTGGGGAACAGATTATTTTGTTTCACAGTTCACAGTTGATGGACACTTTTTGTTTCTGGTGAACCAGGATTTGCACCAAAGTCTAATGTTGCCCATGGCCCCAACTTTCCACCAAAAAACATAAACAAATAGCATTGTTTCATGTTATTAAAAACTGCAATGTGAAACCCCCTAACCACGTTATCAACTAAATTATCTTTACAGATGCACAAATACTGAAGATTAATAGCAGTTAATTGTCCACCAAATGAGTACAATTTAAACAAAACCTGGTTCAAAATGAATGTACTGCCTTTAAAGAGCAGTTTTTCTGTTTAATTAAATAACATGGGTGATGGGAGACTGTGCATTATTTTGACTGATATTTTAATTGCGATATGATTTGAGATTTATTTATTTATTTAAAAATTAGCCATTAGCCATTAGCTGATAACAATGGCACCAGCTAGTCTTCCTGGGTTCCGAAATCAAGTACATTACATTTATCACATGCATACTATATACAACATCATATTTGTGTTACGCTAATAACATTCACATTTTCCAAAGATTATTAGATATTAGAGGTAATGCTAATTTTTACATCATTAGTCTCATTTTCATTCAAAAACATATTAAAATGACTATGGTGTGATTTTGTGAGGATCTGTACCAAACAAAGTGTCTGAGTCTCAAGTATGTAGACTATGGCGTGTAGGCCAGGACATCTCTGCAGCACCACAATATTTAATTTAAAATGGTATTTTGACACACATTTCGCCTTTAACAAATATTGCGCCTTCTGCGATATAAAAATTGCAGTAGGCCATATTGCGATTATTTAAGCAGAAGTAATCCAAGTAGAAGTCACTGTAAATATGTGCTTACTCTGCTAAAATGCTCCAAAACAAACCTAGTTATATTGATATATTGAGTGAATGTTGTTTAATATTAAAAAATGTATCTATAGGTAATAAATTAGAATCCACTGACAACCGTTTCCTATAAAATATCGATGTTTATGATGTGTTTGGATCACCTTACTGGCCCTCTGTTACTAAATACAGTGCATGCTGAAGCGTTACGGTGCACCTGAATGAATAATCTACCAGAGACTTGATGTGTTTCACACAGGGCAACCTCCCAAATCTTTTCTCCAGGATTGTATTTATGAAGTGAGATGGAGATAGAGAGTCTCGACAATTTCACAAAAGCTGCAGGTGCATAATAATACTGTCTGTAATAGCTTTAAAGATGCCAAAAAGCTGGAATATTGGCAGCGTATATGTCAGGAAGGTCATGAATGAAAAGATAATGCTCCTCCACCTTTGGGTAACACATGCCCAAATAGATGACCTTTGTACCGACTCCGCTAAAGGCCAAGAAAGTGTGAGCAGCTTCAACCTGGAATGACACATTTCACAGATTACAGATTACACTACGGATGACTTGTCAGGTTAGATGATAGCCACCATGACCTGCCATCACGGGTGTCAGCACCCCGGTCGTATCGGTGATCAGGAAAACCACATTTTAGGCCCTAAAAAGGAAAATGTTTAATGCCTGTTTTTGTGTTTATGTCTTTCGCAGCAGATTCATGATACCAGTAAAGAGTTTCTGGAAGTCGCCAGTGTCTGCTGAAGGTATCCGGTCATCGCTCCCTGGAGTCGTTCCTCGCTCAGGTCAGACACGCTGCTCCTCTGTCATCATCCCTCTTGTTCTTCTTCTTCTCCGGAACACATCACCGACACTTTCTAATCTCCGCACACAACATCTTCACATAGGTTAACATGTCTTCCAGATGTCGTAGCAGCTTTAGCATCTTCACCACATTTTGTGTTTTTAGCGTAGGCTCTGAACAGTTAGCGGCATTTTAATTGACACAAGTCCTCATACTTCTGTGAGGTGATGATGTATTGATAATTGGGAAATCATTTTTACATTGTCAACGTGACAACAAAGGTCAAGCTCTGTGATGGAGAAACGCTGAAGTATTGTCTCATTTTTGTGTCACATCAACCTCAAAAGGTTACCCAGATGACATTAAGCAGAGCTGACGTCTCTGATTGGCAATTTGAGGCTCATGACCTTTTGTGATGCACGCGGTCGCAACTGTACTGTGATTTCTCGATATTAAAATGACAATTGATAATTTTAGTAGATCTTTGTGAGAGTTTTTCAAGCATTAAGGTGTGCAAAACATTTCTATTCAGATGTTTTAAGTCAGCTGAGGTGTGAGATTCACAAAAGCTGCCTCACTGCACTTACTTAATAGTAGTAGGAGCCAAATATTAAAAAGTTAAATTCCTTATTATAAGAAGTATGTTGTGTGGTTGGTATTTGTGCCCCACGTGGCCAACCGTGGCATTGAATTGTTAATAAACTGGCACCAGTTGATGGCGTCTTAGTAATTAGTACCGGCTTTACACAGCGTAGGAAGCTTCAGGACGCCAAGAGCCGAAATAGTTTTTCAAAGGTTTAAAATAGGTTACTTGTTCATTTCACTAAGACAAAGTTTATCTTCTTCTTTACTTTGGGCTGCCGCAGCGTATCCTATTTTGATCGTTGTAGTTTATCAAACACACACATACACATAGGCTACACGGTGCCATCCATGCATTCATCGACTGAACTACCGCTGAGTTACCTGCTGAATGAGTGTACCTTCATTTACCTACAAACCTTGTTGTGTACATTTCTTGGTGATAGAAATGTGGCTTAAAGGACTAAAAGAAGGAAGCCGTAATGTTAGTTAATCACTAGAAGGGAAGGGAAACCAGTAGGGGTGTAACAATACATCAATCTGAATCGATATATCGGTTTAATGATCAACGATCTAATTAAGATACGCTTTTATTTTGAAATTCTTAACTGATAACATTTGTACTTAAACATGAGAAATATGGCACTTTATAGTGAACAACAGGAGGTCTATTTTTATTTTTTTTATTAAAAAAAGAAAAGTTTTTTTTCATTTAAATTCATTTAAATACAATTTTTCATTTAAATGCCTGGAAGAGCCGAGTAATGAAACGGTCAAATCATAATCATTGCATTTTGTGTGTTGATATAAATGTAACTGATTGGGTTAAATAGATATGAAATATGTTATCGTCTCATATCGATTGCAGGCTGCTGTATTTAATCAGAACAAGATCAAATCGAAAGTGGCCACAAAGAATCCATATAATATCATATTGTGATGAAACTTGTGATTTACACCCTTAGAAACCAGAGTCTTCATCATGTGACACTGGGACTATCAATAATATGTGAAACAAACTCGATCACTGCTCACCTGACAGTTAATCCCTTAAATATGAATTGATTCTGATATCAACGCGGTGCACTGTAAGCCTTTCCATCTGTTTGTAAATAGTTTTCAATTATGAATATGTTAAAATCCTCATTCTAATGCCTGCATACATTCAAACATGGCTTTTGCCACAAATGTGCTATTTTCCAGCAGAAAGGCCAATTTGATGCTCATCATGTGCCCTGCTGTACCTAAGAGCTGTTTAAAGAACATCAATGCAAAGAGGGATTAAATATTCCTGTATTTTGCTAATCATTTATGAAATGCATAATTATCTCAGCCGCTTGTTGAGTGGATTAGGAATCATTGATTCTCCCTCTCTCTCTCAGTGTATATATATAGTGTCTACCTAACCCTTTCAAACTCCCCAATAGAAATATTGTGAATAATACGTACGTATATAGTTGGCAGAGCTGCACCCCGGTTCATATTTCATGCAATGTGAATGACTAATCCATGAAATGTGTGGGTGGGATGATTAACACAGACACCAGCACTGAAAATATGTTTGCTTTGAAACTCTGAATGTGATACGAACATGAAACTATGAATAATTGGCAGAGAATGGGAGGCTGTGTCGATTTATAAAGTCAGAAACGCAGTTTATGACTAATTGTGTTAAGTGAAAATAAAGTGCACTTTTGTTCCTGGGATAATTAGCTTTTTAATGTTGCGAGGGTGATTGTGGAGGCTCTCCTGGGCTCCACTGCTTTTGGAGTGGAGGGAGCCCTCTAGCTCTCCCATGGGGTGGCAGTAGTAGGAGCGCTTGTTATACATGTCAGCCTGCAGGCCGGAGGAGAGAGGAGGGAAGGCAACACTTGTTAAGAAACCAGCGTGTACAAAAACAGCTCATACTGCTACCCACAGTGTTGGTTTCATGAGTTCATAAGGCACATTATTACTGTGGGATTTACAAACTTTATCTAAGTTGTTCCTAACTGTGAAACATGGTCGTTAAAGTCCTTTTTAGCTGCTTATTTCACACACATGTCAATACATTTAGTTAGTAAATGAACTCTGAGGGCTGCAACAAATGATTATTTTCATTGTTGATTAATCTGTTGATTATTTTTCTCGATTAATCAGTTAGTTATTTGGTCTATAAAATGTCAGATAATGGTGAAAAATGTCCAAGATGACGTCCTCTAATGTTTTGTTTTGTCCACAACTCAAAGACATTCAGTCTACTGTCATAGAGGAGTAAAGAAACCAGAAAATATTCACATTTAAAAAGCTGGAATCAGAGAATTTTGACTTTTTTTTCTTAAAAAATTACTCAAACTGATTAATCGATGATCAAAATAGTTGGTGATTAATTTAATAGTTGACAACTAATCGATTAATCGTTGCAGCTCCAGTTGTGAGGGAGCAGTGAGGCAGCTTTTGTGAACCACACACCTCAGCTGACTTACACATTTGAACAGAAATGTCTTGCACACCTTAAAGCTTTAAGAAAAACTCTAACAAAGATCTACTAAAATTATCAATTATCTGTTGTCATGTTAATATCAATAAATCACAATACAGTTCAAAGGTCATGAGCCTCAAATTGCAAATCAGAGACGTCACCGATCAAACTGATTAAATGATTATCAAAATAGTTGTCTATTAATTTAATATTTGACAACTAATCAATTTATCGTTGCAGCTCTACGCACAATTTCATGAACTTTCATTCTATATAACGGGACATTTTTGTTTACAATCTCTTTCTTGGATTTTTGTTTTTATAATTATAGTAGACAAAATAAGGTAAACAATGCACAAGAAACCTTTAAAGCAACTAAATCATCATTACAAACACTGCTACTGGGTCATAATACAGCATTTGTCAGCCCACTATATCACCATATGTTATAGTCCTG
Organism: Sebastiscus tertius; assembly: GCA_916701665.1. Classification (NCBI taxonomy): domain Eukaryota; kingdom Metazoa; phylum Chordata; class Actinopteri; order Perciformes; family Sebastidae; genus Sebastiscus; species Sebastiscus tertius. The sequence goes on from CAKAOH010034043.1 coordinate 10,048, forward strand.
TTGGTTATTTTCAACTGTTTTTCTTTTTCAGTGTGTTGTCATATGTTGTCATGACTTCTTGGGCTGTTTGCTTTGATATAATAAATCATTTAGCAGTTTTTAATAATGCACCGAGAGTTTTGGTCCTTGATAACAGGGAACAAACTCGTATTTCAAAGTGCTGACTGTCAGACCTCTTTACGACGCACAAATACCTCCAAATAACAATTAACATAATTAAAAATTCATTGCATTATTTTATAATTGTGATTGAGTTATATCCAAGTTAAACTACTCTATATGTTGCCCCCCCTTGTGCACGGATCACATGCTTATTGAAAACACCTTTAAACGTAACTGAAATGTATTCACGTAGAAGGAAACCATTAAAGGGGTTTGAAGGAGCGGGAAGTTTAGCTTGAGAAAGAGGTGAAGGAAGAGGAGGATTTAGGAGAAGGAGAGGACAAAGTAGGAGGCGGCGAGGAGAGAGGGAGGGAGTAATTACTGGATGTAAAGGCCACAAACGGAGCTCCTGCTGTCGCTGAAAAATCAAATCTGTCAGCAATTAGAAGGAGGCCAAGCAGCACTTGTCAGTGGACAATGGAGCGAGAGGAGAGGGGGTTAGCAATTATTAGAGCTGATAGAGTACCTTTATTTATCTAAACAGCAGGTTAGTTGCCCAATCTGCTCCTTTGTGACTTGTTGCTTATGTGAAAGGGGCACCACTTAATCCGAATAGTGTTCCTTGTGGCGACCAACGGGTATTATGCCCGGGCCAAGAGCTGGAGAGGGCTGCCTTTCAGCATGGAGGGCAGAATAATCCAGGGGTTGATCTCATGCTCTTGCAATGCTTCCTTTGCTCAAAGCGCTGATCAGGATCCCTTACGTTTGAAGCTATTTATTAGAAGTTTAGGGAGGGGAGGGGGGCACTAGTCTAAAACATGTAGTCATTATCAAAGACTTCTGCTCCTTGAAGGGGCAAAAGCCCTCAGTGGAGGGATTTGAGATGCTTATTTTCATTTAAACTGCAAATACTGACCCCAGTATAAACTCAGTAGTTCTCACAGAAACATATCAGCATCGTGTAAACTAGGGGAGACTCCCCTTTGTTTAGTTAGTGACAGAAATGTTATCAAATGGTGGCTCTGGAGGGAATATTTTGGCAGCTAAATTATTATTAGTTGCCTAAAATCTCAATTAGTGTATTATAATTAGTTATAATTTGAGAAAAAAGTTCTCACCTAAGGTTTTGACACTGTTGGAAAACGTGTTAAGCCAGTTTAATAACGAGATGTAACGATGCAAATATCACAAATATTGCTTTATTCTTAGTTACCGCACCATCATTAATAATGTTTTAGTTGACTACAGCACGTTCTTCATGCATGTAGATATTTATTTATTATACATGGGACATTTGTTATTTATTTTTCCCTAAAAATATCTTGGAAAAAAATAGTTTAAGGAGTGCAAACTAGTGTTACTCCAAGCAGTGTTACACTTACGCCACATTAATTAATACCATAATGTTTTCTCTTTGCATCCATTAAAAGGTAAAATTTGTTGGTGCAGTTAATTGCATCGGTATCTCTCAGGTGCAGAATGCAGTTTTACGTCGAGCAGCGAGAATAATTTAAGTTTGACAAGTCAGCAATTCTACAAGGAACGACTGTAAAATATTAGATACATTGTGAAGTTTATTCTTTAAAAAAAAAAAAAAATCACATTGAACAACTTGTGTTAATAATTAAGGCCAAACTGAGAATTAAACTATATAATTTGCTGATGATGTGAATTCATTCCATTAATGACGTGCATGTGTGTATTTGTGATGTTTTCCTCTTGAACTGCAGAAGTTTAAGAGCTGAGAAACATCGACTCCAACGTGCGGTCTATCTTATAATGTGCTTGATAACTCTTGTGCTGACACAGGCTAATTTCCTCAAACATCCTTAACTGGAAAAAGGAATTAATATCAACTTCACTCTCAAGTGCTCTGTTGTTCAATTAAAATTCAAATTGGAAAATTTTATTAATAATGTTTCAACTAACTTTAAGAATAACAAGAATTGGCAAAGTTTATTTGAAGTATCATTTTGAGTGAGGAGGTTATAGTTTCTGGATAAACGTCTAAAATGTCTTTCTAATATTGAGCATAAATATTTTTCATTTGCTTATGAAATTGCCAGAAGAGCTGAGCGTCATTTCCAACGTGTTTGGGCTAAATTACAGTCAAGTTATTGCTTCATGACATGTTGGTGATCGTAGTGCCTGGACACGCTATCTCTCACCGAGCTGAACACGCCTGAATTGAAAAGAGGAGGATATTTGCGGCGATGCCGTCCGATTGTCAATAAAGTATGCAGAGCGTAGTAAAGTGGTGTCTTAAATATTCCTTTTATATATGGAACCCAGATGTGAAAAATATGAAATCCCATAAATCACCGCAGGCTGATTAGCTCCCTTTCATTTGGCCATTGAAAAATGCATAAGTACATCACTCATGGCTCAAAGCAGATTTCTGAAGATTACAGAGTTGCATATTTTCTGAAATAGTGGCAGGTTTTTAATGTGGTTTACTGAGCGCTCAGATGGGAGAACAAGCAAGCGAGATTCATAAAGTGGAGACTCCGACGGCTGATTCTTTAAGTCGACGTTTAGGTATTTGCCTGTTTCTCACACATGTAAACATGTGCTGCTGCTGAGATGCATTACTGACATGAGACAGAGCTCATTGTTATATGAACTTGTTACAAATCTATTTATCAGGTTGGAAAAAGAAAGACTCCATTCATGTGGATTAGTGATGTTGGAATAAATAAATCTCTTTCCACCTTTAATCTGAGGAAAAATTTGTCTGATTGGAAACTTTGTCGAGGCAAATTGGTGGTCGTGGAGAACACATGAAGAACATTGTTTCTCTTCTTCAAATTGCTTTCACAGCTTAAACAAATTTAATAAGACTTCTTTTGATTGACAGGAGAGCGCTCTCCCACAATGTCTTCTTTTTGCTCTCACATTCCTCGTCAGCAGCTGTGCGGCCGTTTTCAATGAGATGGAGGCTGAAAATCGGCACTGCACACACACACACACACTATCGACATGGAACAAGTGGGACTTTTATACGAGTCTCGGCGGGCCTGAATGTGCTACTCATGACACATTTCACAAGTGTTATTTTGTGTCATTGAGAGTTTTGTAAATTCAGTCATAGTACAGTGCAAGCTACATATCACAGCCGTCATTAGAGGGTGTTTTTGAAAGCAAATCTTAAAATCCATTTGAGTTTTGCTAGTCTGACATTTACATTCCTGCACAGGAAGTGATGCATTTTACATTTCCTGCAGCGGCAACATGTTTGTTTGCATTAAACAAAGGAAGGAACTTAGTTAGTATGAACAATAACAGCCAAAAGAATAATAATAATGCCACCTGTAAAGTCATAAATAAAAGTAAAAATGAAAAGAAAGTACCGCCCACGCATCAGTGTTCTCTGGCACAAAAACACAGCAACCCCTTAGAAAGAAGTTTATTTAAGAGTGCTATTAGTATACTTCTTTTAAAGTTAAAATATGACAGTATGCTTTCAGTTCAGTTTTTATGTACTTATCAGAGATATACTTAACAAAATTATACTTAAGTATATCTGGCTTATACTGACAAGTATACAGGAAACTCTAAGTATACTTGGCTTATGCTTACTTTTTGAGTAGCCTATTTGAGTGTGTGAGAGTTGGTAAGCATATTTTTTTATATGAATTTACTTCAATTTATCAAGAATGTGCTACGGTTTTGCATTCTCCGTTCACCGTAGAGGCATGCGAGGATAACAAATTTTATTTATTTTTTCAATCTCATCACAAAACATCAAATCAAATAGCAAAAGGAGCAATTGTCTTTATGTAATAAATAAATCATTGGCTAAGTACTATAAATTAAAGAAAAGAACATGTATACTTGCTGTAAAAACTATTAAACTAGTAGTTTATTGAGAGTATACTTTAAAGTGTACTTTCATAAACTAAAAAGTGGGCTACACGTAACTAGTAAACTAACAGTATACATATAAGTTCACTTGTAGTATAGTTCACTTCAAAATACAACTTAGATGTAAACTAGTTGTAAATTGTTGCACTTAAAGTACACTTAAAAGTATACTTTTATAAACCTACTTAGTCCCAAGAAGTATTGAAGTAGTACACTTACTACTATACTACTAGTTGATATTTGTATACTTACTACATAAAGTATACTTGAGAAATATACTTGAACTTCACTTCAGTTTACTTGATAAAATAAACTCGAAGTATACTACTTTTTTTTGTAAGGAACCCCTTACAAAAAAGAAGTTTAATCAAGTATGCTATTAGTACATTTCTTTTAAACTTAAATTAAGAAAGTATGCTTTCAGATTACTTTTTAAGTACTTATCAGAGATATACTTAACAAAATTATACTTAAGTATACTTATACCGACAAGCATACAGAAAAGTCCAAGTATACTTGTCTTATACTGAAAAGCATATTTGGATAAGTACTAGAAAGTTAACTTAAAGAAAACTTACGAGTATACTTGCAGTAAAAACTACTAAACTAGTTTACTGAGAGTACTTTAAAGCTCATTTTCATAAACTAAAAAGTGGGCTACAAGTTTAAAACTAGTAAACTAACAGTATACCTATACATTCACTTGAAGTATAGCTCATATTATAGTTGCAGTACAAAATACAACTTGGATGTAAACTAGTTGTGAACTCAAAGTTTACTATTCTTACTTACTTATAGTACACTTAAAAGTATACTTTTATAAACTAAAAAGTGGGCCAATTTAATCCCAAGAAGTACACTTACAAGTATACTATTACATTGATATTAGAATATTTATTACATAAAGTATACTATACTTAAGTTTACTTGATAAAATAAACTTTAAGTATACTTCTTTTTCGTAATGGACGGCAGGCGAGCACCAAAGATATCTCCCAAATAAAACCCAGATTACCACTTTAATTTGTCGTCAGCGGGGATTATTTGCTAACTTCTCCAGCGTTGTGTTTCCCAGCGAGTCGGAGGCACAGTGGAGGTCTGTGCAGGTGGCAGAGCTGTGGAGCCCGGCGGGGGTTTTCGGCTCCCTCTCTGCTTCTCCACAGGTGCTTATTAGCATATATGAGCTGCCACATGTTCCCAGCCCGGCCACCGCCCGAGGGGGCAAAATCAGTCTTCGCCCATAATCTTCACAGCCTGACCAGGCCTTCGCTCCCGCTAACAGGGGCACATGGCGGAGCGTTTATGAAGCACAGCAGAGGTATTACCCCGCCGTTTTCTCTCTTTTTTTCCTTCACTCCTCCCTGAACTGCTGGATAACCTTTCTGAGCATCTGCCCCTTTATTTCCATATTCCACGTTTAAGGTCAGGATGAAAAGAGATATCGATGCACATAATACATATATGTAAGAGATATCTATTCTCAAAGGCAAAGAGTCATTCAGCTGCAGACTTTACGTTGTTAACGGTTATCAAACAGCTCCGTACTTTGGCCAGCAGTTGAAATGTTTTGCACCTGGTCGGCATGACAGAAACCCATTGTCATCTTAACAGCCCCCCGCTCTGAATGGTTCCGCTGTGTGTATGCGAGAGGGTGAGAGGGGGGGGGGGCAGCGGCTGGATGGGAGCCGTCCGTGTTTGAAGTGGGCATATGGTCGTCGCATTTGCATTTAATGCCCTTCAGATTACTTGTTTTAACTCGTGCTAAACACCTCACTCGGTTGGGGCTAATTTGATGAGGTCATGGTATGACCTCGTGACCCCCCTCTCTCTCCATGTTGGCTAAGTGAAACCAGCTGAGTCACAGAGGGAGAGAGAGAGAGAGGGGTGGAGGAGAGTGGGGAGGCGTTGTGGCTGGATTGGCCCTGACAGTCACTGAGCTTCACGTACCCATCAGTGGATGGAGCGGCGAGTTCGCTGCTCAGCGGACTCCCAACCGTCACAGAGCTCAGCAGCTCCTCTCCCAAGCAAAGCATGTAGTCAAAACACATTCAATAGACCTGGAAAGAATAACAAATGCTTCTTATCTCTCCACTTTCCACTTTGAAGATGTTTTCAAGAGCGGATTGCGCCAATATACATTCAGCCAAGGATGTGTGTGTGCGTGTGTGTGTGTGTGTGTGTGTGACCTGCGAGACCCCTATTAAGATATTTATTTTCCTTTGCATGGCTATACTTTCTTATGTTTCAAAACTCTTCACTAGAGGTTTAACTATGACTTTTCCAACACATGCAATCTTAAAAATTGTAGTTTTTAAATTGGGAACAATGCGTTGATTACATTTTACTAGGGATGTCGCGTGATAATAACGCGTTAACGCAAATTCGGAGGTTGTAGCGGGCTCAATTTTAAAGTTAGAGTGAAGATACTCGCATCATATGAAACTAGGAAACCTAATGTATCCATTGGTAACAACCATGTCATACTAGCTTATCGCGAAGGAGGCTAAATAACGCTCCAAACTTAAGCTTAATTTTGGCGAGGAAAAACTGTCATGGTCATTTTTAAAGTGGTCCCTTGACCTCTGACCTCCAGATATGTGAATGAAAATAGGTTCTATTGGTACCCACGAGTCTCCCCTTTACAGACATGCCCACTTTATGATAATCACATGCACACTGACAGCTGTTGTTGCCTGTTGGGCTGCAGTTTGCCATGTTATGATTTGAGCATATTCTTTTATACTAAATGCAGTACCTGTGAGGGTTTCTGGACAATATCTGTCATTGTTTTGTGTTGTTAATTGATTTCAAATAATAAATATATACATCCATTTGCATAAAGCAGCATAGTTGCCCACTCCCATGTTGATAAGAGGATTAAATACTTGACAAATCTCCCTCTAAGGTACATTTTGAACAGATAAAAAATGTGTGATTAATTTACGATTAAATATTTTAATCTATAACAACCCTACTTTTTACACTAGGTATTTGCTATGCAATTTATTATAATTTTCAAATAATGTTAGCTTGTTAAAAACAACACAGCCATAAGCATGCATAGATATGCATATGTAAACCTGTACACACACATGCACACACACACACACACACACACACACACACACACACACACACACACACACACACACACACACTCCTCTCGACATGAAAGGCCGTCCATAGCAATAGTAAAAGCCCTCTTAAGGAATGTCAGTGAAGTACTGATCCACAGCGGCAAACCGGCTCTTTTCTATCGCTGCAGACTCAAGTGTTGTCCAGACTCCAGAGAATAGTCCCGTATGGTCTGAAGGGCTACATTTTCCTAACCTCCAAGGCCACCGCCGCGAAGGCGCCTCAAGAGAGCCTCTTTCGTGTCAAAGGGGGGAAAGCCATTCAACTCGAGAACGGCCTCTAGCTTTTGATCAGTTCACAAGTTACAGTTTTGCGGAGGCCCTTTTTTCATGCAAATGGCAAATCTTCAAACACTGTGCGGAAATACATCTCTTTCGGATGTACCTTAATAGGTAGTGCTTTTAACATGGGAACTTTCACAGCCAAGGACTTGCTTGAAAGCCTCCTCAGAGTAGTGAAAAGCGCGCTCAGCGCCCAGGTGTAGCCGGTCCCCTTTAAGAGCTGCTTTCTGTCCCGAGCTCCTTCCAGCCAGCGCCTTTGTATGTTCACCGGAGACTTTATTGACTCCCAATTAAGGGATTAGGATAAAGATTATTGGAACCATTTTCAAAACACATAACGTTTACTGGCTTTCCCACACCACTTTGGATCACCACTCGTGTTTTGGCACACATTAACTTTATTGTTATAGATGGAACAGCTGTTTCCGAGCACAAAGTGTTATTGAAACCGGTGCAGCATCCAGCATAAACTGTTTTCATTCCCTTCTGACGAAATTGTGTTTTTTATAAGATTAAGCATAAATATTATTCCCCCGTATATACACACATATATATATATATGCTCAGATCTGTACATAATCCTAATTTGAGAAGCTATTTGCAGTGCAGGGTTGCGTAAATATAGTCCGAGAGGTCTTTCCCATGTGGGTTTGAACTCGAAGGTGTTGGAATGTCAGGTTTTATTTGGGGTGTCTCTGTGTTTCATGTGTTTCTCTTGGCGCTCTAAAACTGCCCATTATGCTCCTATTAAAGTTCATGTTGCTGGAATATTGGGAAGGAGGAGGGGTGAACCAAACTATCGTCAAGGTCATGTTCCAATGGAAAGAGCCAACAATGCCAGCGCTAATCCCTCCCCCTCCACCGCGCTCTGACCCCATCCCGTGGCTCGCAGAACTCTGTGGTGGGAGAGGACAAGAGGCCCGGCTTGTTCCTACACTCAACCCGGCATTAGGCAGCCCAGAGCTCCTGGATTATCTGCCAATTAGCACCAATTGTGCCGGACGGCATTAATGTAATGTTCTATATTTTTTTAATACCGTTTAATTTTTGCTCCTCTTCTCTCCCCTCCTTCTCTTTCGCCTAATCAAGATTGTCAGCACTCTCTTTTGCCTTTTCTCATTTAAAATAAAAGAGTTGGGGTTTAATTTGGCATTAAGGAGCGTAGAATATGCCTTGCCAGCAGAGCGTTTGTTGGAGGGAGAGAGTTAGCAGGGAAAAGAGGGGGGGAGAGAGAGAGAAAGAAGGGAGAAAATCATTTTATGGGAGATACTGTGAAGGACTTGTTTGAACAGGCCGCGAGCCTCAGTGTCCTGCTATATTAGTGGGGAAGTCAGCTTTGTGCCGGAGAAACGTGTTGCCTCACTATTGTGCCCCCTACGGTGGAAGGGTTTGGTGGGTTTGGATTAGGAGACTCCATTACATTACCCTAATAACTGGATAAAGCCGCCTCATCCAGTGCAACTGATCCTCAAGTATTAACGCTCATGGCTCGTTACAGCGTTTCAGCAGCTGATCTGCAGACAGTTGATTTCTCATTATAACACACTGATAGAAGCACACAGCTGCAGTATAAACGGCGCCCGAGCACGCCACGATGTGCAACTTTCATCTCCGAGCAAATGTGTTATTTATAAGAGAATTCCAGGAGACTATTACAGTCGTTTTTCCTACTGATTTAAACTGGCGTGGCAATAAACAAAGTCAACAAACCGCCCCACAATTTACGAGGCTAAATGATAATCTTTAGTCTGCTATGAGGGAATTTCCACAGAGGTGAATTTTATGATTCATACTTTACACATAATTGACTCTGTACTATGCATAAAAGTAGCTAATCATTATGAAGCATGGCTGATTATATATGTGTTGCAGGTGTTAGGGCATGTCAGAGGTGGCGTTATGAGACTCGCTGCGTATTTTTATTGTGATCAAAACAGTCTCATTTACCTTGTGTAAGCTGTGCGAGTTGTTGAGAGAGAAAAAGAAAGACTAGGAGGAGAAAGAGGGAGAGAAAATGTAAAAAGTGCAGGGAAGGGGTGTGTAAGACGACAGCAAACGGAGCGGTGAAAGCAATGAAGATTTTTGTATTAAAATGCTAAATTTTTGTCATTTTAGATCAAAGTGAATTGATGGAGAATGACCTTCATTACAACGTTTGAACATATAAAAAAAGCGGCGGCGTGAGAGTGTGGCAGAGGAGCGAACAGATTACATATAAAGCCCAGCTTCTTTGATGTTAACTGTCCAGACCAATTAGGCCCGAGGACATGTGAGTGAGTCCTGACGCTTTCATGGATGGATTCAGGTTGACTGCAACCACGCACCAACCTATCCCAGAAATTCCCTCTAAATTAAATCACATTTTTTACTGTGATTTTTAAATTATTTTTATTAGTAGTCGTATAATTAGTAGTAATAGCAGTTTCTAGTATCAAAATATTCTCAAAAATGTGAATCAAAACATGCATTAAATAAAAGTAATGTATAAACACCAACGGACTGTAAATGAATAAATGTCCTTACATGTGCTCAAAGTGTGTCCGGAGGTCTGGCTGCTGTGTGGGAGGAGCTCAGGTGAGGCCAGAGGCCACTGGTCATTAGCGATCCAGCTTCCCTTCATAGTGTTAATATGGGGTCAGGCTGTGGACCAGAAATCCACAATCACAGCTGGCACATTCAGCATCTCCACGGTTGCTGTTTTCACTAGTGGAGTGAAAACAATCCGCCTGCTGTTCCCCCCGGTCCGCCGGGCTGACCTTGCCCTTGGGCCACACCACCGTACACCACCCCAGCTGTTGTCACTCTGCAGCAGGAGAGAGAAAGCCCCGCCGCCGCCGCCTCGCCTGCCCCTCTTGCTGGGACCTTTTTCTTCGCTGTGGGCCCTTCCTGCAGGTGTGCTAAGGTCCTAGCTCCCCCTGTTTGATTACGGCGCAGGCCAAACACCAGGGCTCGCCTCCGCCCCGGTCCTGCGGGTTTGATTCAGGGCCTCCAAATGCCTTTTAGATCCCTAATCCTAAACACTTAAGCCCTTCCTGATGGGTTCAGCTCCAGGTCCCAGCGATTTAACCAATCCAAATAGTGAGAGCACTGAGGGGTCGAGTTCGGCCGAGTTGCCTTTTGCCCTTTTTTTCTTTTAATTCAGTGTTTTAACCCTTTCCCACTGATTGAAGATCTATCGACGCAGTTGTAAAAACAAAAGTGTCATTCTAATATTTTAGGAAATGTTACTCCACACTCCTTTTTACACTCATAGTTACATCTTCACCCCTATCATTCAATCAGAGTTGCTATAAAGTTTGAACGCAGACAAAACAAATAGAAAGTCTGAAAAAGAAGTGAACAGATACAGAGATCTCTGGATTGTGAAAAGATCTTAATGAACTATAAGGTTCAGTGCTTCATATATATGACTTAAAAAAAGCCCCAAAAAGTATATTCTCATCAAGCGTACATACGTTGGTTTAATCTTCCCCATTTTCCCCGTGCTGTTTGAGTAAACAGGGCTGTCCGGGCCTCCACCTGTTTCAGGGCGCTTGAGAAATGGACTTTTCCTGAAAAGTCTGTGACCTCTGACCCCTGCCGAGCAGGAAGGGGCTGCCAGCAGGCAAATGCCCTCCTGTGTGGCCAACTGCCATTTAACCTCATAATTGTTACAAGGCAGCTCCTGGCCGTCCGAAAACTTGGTTTCCGGAAATCGCTCTTAAACAATCAAATAAACGCACATGCGGGGAATTTGCCATGCCCAAGGCCCTGAGACGGAGCTTGTGAAGCAGTGATTACACATTCACTGGTTGGACTTGACACCTTTGAAAACATATATAACAATATATATATATAAATATATCTACATGTTAATTATGTAAGAAATGTAATTTAAAAAAAAGTTATTTCAACCACAACAAACATTATAAGCTCATAAGGTTTTCCATGCCAAAAAACAAGTTTATGTTATCTTGAGTTGAACAAACTACACTAATACAGTTTTTAATTGAAATAATAGGTGAAATAATTCAGCCAACATTTGACCAGTTAAGATCATTTAATTTTGGTGTTGTGGTGTTGAATCACAGCTGGCCTCCGGCTGTGTTGTAGATACAGTATCCACTTTACCTTTATCATGCAGCGCTCCGGCCCATCAGGCTTTCTATGTGGTTGGCTGCACTTGGTTATTTTTTCCATCCCTGCACATTTGCTTTTTTGCTCGCCGCTCACCTCCAGACTCGGGCTTAGAGTGTTTCCCCAGCAGCCTTTCTGATAGCGGCGCGCTCGGTGATTGCTTCCCAGGATCAGAGCGGCATGCAGCACGAGCAGGCGGCTCAGCATACCACACATGCTGCGAGATCAAAGGTCACTCTCGGAGGCCCGGGATTATGGGGGAGGTAAAATTATATTTTTTATCCTTCATGCTTTGTTTTTGATCACCCTATCTGACCCACCTCAACCTGCACTCCCACGCCACCTCTTGCTGCCGCCCTTTTACGCTCAGGTGTTAGTTTTCAAGAGGGGTGAAGGAGGGTTGAGGTTTGCTAATGTAGAAAAACAACAGACAGATTGGACGCAACCTTGAGCAGCGGGTTTTGGAAAGAGCTCTAAAGAGACTCCAAGGTCAGTGGATGTGGGAACTGCCGCTCTCTCCTGGGTCTGACGGAAATAGTGACCAAATCAAAGACGGCTCGTGAGTGATACGTTCACTGAGGTCACATCTATTTATTACTGCAGGGGGGGAGTATCACATATGCAGCAGGTCTATAATGGAGGGGACAGTAATGATGGCTGATGTATGTCATCAGCAGGTGTGAATGACTTGTCATCATTGGAGTTATTATCCAAGTGACTACAGCTTATTATATAAACCCTGTGTGTATTTATTCTGCAGGACCAGCACATTACTGTCGTCTTTTATTTTGGTAATCAGGAGAAAAGAAGATGTTCTCCTCTAACTTTTAACTACCACCTCATTTGCATGCCGCAGAGTGTGTAATTAACACAGAAAGCATTGCATTGTATTAACGTCAAAATTGTTCAAATTTGTAAACAAATAAAGCAAATGCACAGTGAGAGTGTGTCATCGACTTAGTCTTGTAATTTCAAGGCTATTGCAATAAACGTCATGGTGTTTTTCCACCATTGTAAGGAACATCAAACACTTTTAAAAGAAAAAGTATTGTAATTATTAATTCACAAAAATATTACCCCTATGTGTCAGAGTCTCTGGGGCACATTTGTTTTATAAATATACATTTTTCTTTTTTTAAATATGTCGGCCACCCTGCATTCATCTGGCAGAATTAATTATGATGTTTAGTAAATGCTGGATTTTAATGTTGACATTCAGGGAGTCTGAATTTATTTAGGTGTTATGGTTAAACAACAAATAGAAGTTTAGAGGCAAGAGCAGAATAATAACAGTACTTGTACTTATGTGTGCATCATTCAGAATTTAAATAAATTATGCAAAATGTGGAAAAAGGAAACATATATTTCATAAAATATATTTTATGACTTAAATTAACTACATCAATGAATATTCCAGCTAATTCAATAAAGAAATGTTCATGCATCCTGAACTATAACAAATAATAATTTAACAGATACATAAAAGTTGTAAAAAGTTATGCTTATATATATATATATATATACATATACATATATATCTATATATATATCTATCTATATATATATATATAGATAGATATATATATTTAAATGGATTACCTTAATGAGTATCTTCATTTAAGTTTCAGTTTGCCTTGAAATGTACATTTTAAAGGCACCATGTGGGTTTCAATGTAGCATATTTTCTTTGTTGCATGTAAAATACTAGTATAACTGATTTGTTTTTGTGATGCTACATTAATATTTGTTTCTTGATACATGTTATAATTTACTTTGTCTACTGTTGAGAGAAGGTAAAAACAAAAAGACAGAGCTGGTCGTAAAGTAGGTGGAAACAACTGTAGTAGAGAAATGTATATTTTTTATGATTTGACACTACAAAACAAAACAAAAACATATTTTAACAAAAGAACCAAACAACCAAAAGAAATAAACAGTTATATCTTGTAATATTAGTGTAATCTCCGTTTTCTGATATTCTGTGGATGAATGAACGAGGCGAGCTGGATGAATAGAGGATGACGAGAGAGGAAGACGCTGCCCTCCATGTGGATCAAAATGCTCTGACAGAGTGGGAGAGGACCATTAAGTGGTGTGTTATTTACACATCATAAGCCAGTCTATTATATTGACATCCAGACGACCCAGTCCACCACTGCTCTGTGCACGCCGCGGCCTCCCTCTCTGTTTGCTCTCAACGCCAGCATGCTGATTGGGTGATTTTCTGATATGACATTCCAACGCTCCGGACTATGTGCGAGATCTTTTTTGTCTGAAATGGTCCGAAAGCATTCATTACCCGCCGAGAAATGAGACAAAAGGTCAAGAAAGCGGTGTGACGGGGTGGAGCCATGTGAAGTGGAGGTGGGGTTTACAATCCAATTGGGGATTAAGTTATCTCTTATATCTCTTACTTACAATAAATCCACACGTCTCCATCAGAAATGTCTTGTTTAAACTGTGGAGGAGCATGAAGCAAATGTTTGACTTTATTTAAAATTCATTGTTCAGTATTACATCGCCGGCTGGGGTGAGCCCCGAGATTGCAGAGGTGAGCAGACGGGCTGTATATTTTTTATTCTGATCCAGAAATTGCAGAATTGCCATCCAAGTTGTTGTTGCTGCTCCTGCCGCACCATTCTGCCATTTACCAATAGCATCAAAATATTTGACATCCTATAATGGGATCGCATCCAGAGTAATTCTTGTAACTACTGTTGACATAGGTGCCCCAAGTAAAATAAATCTATTTTAGCCATTGATGTGAATGAACTCTCTGTGAACCATTTAAAGCATTAATGCAGATAAAGGAGAATACAGATCATTAGAATAAAACTACCACAGAGTTATTATTACTGTGGGCTGAATGCTTTTCAATAACATCTCAATAAAGCTGCAGGAATGTGGAACAATTATCTGCTGCAGTTCAAAGCGATCCTATAAAAGGTGATTTTTTTTTGCAGAATATGAGAGGTATTACAAGAGTTTTGCACCCAAACACTCAGAGAAACTACTTTTTCAATTTGTCTGAAATGATTTACAAGAAAATAATGTTCTTAAAAAATCTCTCTCTGTGTCACACACACACACACACACACTGTAGCACAATACAGTAGCCTTTGAAAATAGTCTTCACAAGCAGGGGAGAAATGCAATTATGAGAGGTCATCTTTTACCCCAAAATATTTGTTTAACCGTTTCAAGGACTGCAGGCAGCACAAGTACAGTGCATGTTATGAATTTTGACTGATTCATCGACCAATCAGAAGCACTTAGGCAAAAAGCTGAGAGAGACGCTCTATATACAAAAAAAACATTCATGGCTTCAATTTATGATCGCAAGTAATCCAGCTGGGTTTTAAACATGAAATGTATATTCAAATTAACATTTTACTTCCATATTTGGAGCACCTTTTTCCTTCTTTTTTTTAAAAAATCCTTATTGTTTTGTTTGTCAGCATGCTGTTGAGTATATAACACACCAAAGATCAGATGCTGTTGATCCTCAAATGAAGATTTGTGTTATTTTTCTGAAAAAAACTGAGATCAGAGCAGTCAGACATGTCGATCCTATTACAGGTTAAAAGTCTAGTGAGTAAAATATTAAGTCCTTGTTATACTGGGGATCACTGGGAGACCCACAGGAGTCCCTGAGCCCCAGTTTAGCCACCACTAACCCAGCAGACACCAGTATGATCTCAGTGTAGCCACTCCAAGCGTCGTAGTGGAGTCAAACTAAATCTCTTTTTATTCACGGTGTTATACATCACAGTTGTCAATTCTTTTTTTAAATTGTAAAAGATATGTATTAAAAAAATATTTTTTTTCGTCAAATTGTTTTAATGTGTTTTGATTTATTTAAAGATATTAGAAATTAGACTTTAAAGAGTAAACAAAGCACATTTTAATGTTTATTTCTGTGCTTTTTACAGTCCACGAGTCAGATGATGATGATGCAGGCAGAGAGACTCGAGGGTCGTGTCACTGCAACACATCGCTGGTTGTAAGTACAACATCTGTGTGTTTGTACTGTACGTATTTTGACTGTAGGAGCTGAACTTAATTAAATTATATTACATATATGCTGTACATTTAAGTTAAATGAGACACCAACTTTATTAGTTTCCTTTTCTTCTTCTGCCGGAAAAAAACTAGTGTTTCTCCCCTTTAAAATAGTCAAAGGAAATGTGTTTATCTTCATCTGGTAAAGTAAAAGTAACTTGTTAATTTACACATACATTGCACATACCGTTCCTTCCTGAATCAACGGGATTAAACAGTTTACTATTATTTATTCCTTTAGAAATGACAGGTTTGTTTCCTTCTTATTAAATGCATTTAAAAGAAAATTTGCATACACTTGTAACATCAATTGTTTTAGCAGGAAATTAAGTATTTAAATAAAAATTGAAGAAAAAATTGGAGCTCTAAATTGCAAAATTATTAGGTTAATTGAATTAATGAGCATTTTTAATATAAATTAAAATCTGCAGCTCCTGGAAACTGATAATCTCATCCAAGAAAACTGCATCAGCAACAGCACCAGTGGAGTCTTTAACATTCAACTTATACTGTTGCTGATAAATACTTTGTTCTACGAGTGAGATTAGTTTGAGAATGATTTGAATAGGAAGGAAACAATAAAAACAAATGAGAAGCTGATTGGGATCTGTGGCAAACTTGGCAGACAATTTCCTCTCCACACCTCTCCCCGTGAGTAGCAGCACCCACCAGAGCTGGAGGCGTCCCACTGGGAGAGCCGCTCTGTGGTTATCATACCCCATCTAGTGGCTGCAGCGGGTTAAAGGAGACGAGGAGGAGGAGGAGGAGCAGGAGGAGGAGGACAGTGTCAGCAGCACCTTTTAGACCTCAACTAGCTGCTCTCTACTCTAATGTTAATACAGTCAAACTAGATAGATAGATAGATAGATAGGTAGCATTAATATAATAATAATAAAGACTTTGGATGCAAATTACTGTAAAATTAAAAGAAAACAGAGACGTAATTTCACTCAATTTGTTTGAATATCTCATTAAGAGGAGCTTCAATGTGGTATGACAATATAGTAGTGCACGTAGCACTCTTTTAGGTGCAAATTGAATTTGATTTAGAGGAGAAAAAAGAAGGCTTATGGAGGTGTTGAGACTGAAGCGGTTCGTGTTACAGAGATATGAAGCCATAAGAATGTGTGAAAGCAATGCCCTCTAGATCCCCTCTTTTCACAACCCTATTATCCAATTGAAAACTGATCTTCAGCGAACTCCCATTGTGTGCCTCTCTCAGAGAATAAATGCACCAAAATTGATCTCAGGTCTCTGAAGTGGGCCCGCGGAGCTGGAGTTTACACATGGGACCATTTTATTCACTTCTGGTGGCAATTTACAAACATGCAAAACGGAGAGCTCTCCGCCACAACCTGCGAGCCAAACGCAGGAGCTCCACCTGTCTCATAACCTTGTTGGAGCACAATTTTCCTGCCTACAGTACGGAGGAGGAGGGAGGGAGAAAATGTAGCTGTGACAATGTCAAACAATGTGTGTTAACAATTCAACAGTACAGTGGGACTGTCATGCAGAAAGAGCAGCCAGTCGGAGGATCTGCTAATGTATTGTGACTCCTGCTGTCAGCAGTTCAGCTCTGCCCTCTCTTCCTGTAATTTTCAGCCATCTCCACTGCACTGATACCGTTTCAAAAGGCTGCTCACTATCACTCACGCTGAAGCTGTGGGGGCTATTAACGCTTTGCTCTGGTTTTGATGTTTTACATTGTATGAGAGCGGAGAAAGATGCTTTCAAAACACCCATGTGGCCCAGCTGAATTAAAGATGTTGCCGTTGAAAGGATCATCAGACTGTTTTGTGCCACATTTAAAGTCTCCTTGTAAGTCCCAGCTCACAAGATACAACCTGGGAATATTAACAAATGAACCCTGCAATAAATGGATTGTTGTTGTCACTTATTTTAGAAATCAAGCATCACTTACCTGTTTTATGTCACAGCAAATAAAGATACAAATGTTATAAAAAGCCCAAAACTGCATGTATCCAAAAGATAAAATGCCGGTTATATATATATAATCAAAGAAAATGTAACTATAAAGTTTAGCATTCATAAAAAATTTATAAACAATTGATAGATGGTTTATAACATGTTATAATACCGCAGATATAAGACATTTTACGTATGTGTTTGTCAGAAACTATAACTTTTGTAAATCTGAAAATGTGTCTCCATATAAATATATAATTGGAATTAAATTAAATATATTCTGTACATATTATTTCAT
This sequence comes from Sebastiscus tertius, assembly GCA_916701665.1. Lineage (NCBI taxonomy): Eukaryota > Metazoa > Chordata > Actinopteri > Perciformes > Sebastidae > Sebastiscus > Sebastiscus tertius. Next base: position 27,832 of record CAKAOH010034043.1, read on the forward strand.
ATTTGTTATCATTAATATATCTATATTGATATAAATAAATAATATAGCGTATATATATTCTGCAAGATTTTTTACAACTTGTTGAACAAAATACACACAGCTATACTTGATAATATATAATATAATATTATAGAGTACGGTCTGGACCTGCTCTATATAAAAAACGTCTCAAGATAACTTCTGTTATGATTTGACGCTATATGAAAATAAATTACATAAATATATATATTTGTATAATAATATGTAATTTTCCTTTTGTTTTAATGATCTTGCTAAAGTGTTTGATCATGACATTTTGTTGGCCACATTGAGACAGTAGGGTTTCCGTGGTAATATATTTAAGTGCTTAACTACCAATATGTAATAACAAAGACAGTCCATGTAACATGTGGTGTACCACAAGGATCTATTTTGGGACCCTTATTATTTCTTATCAGTATCCAATACTACTTATCCAGTATAATTATGGCTTTCCATTAATATGTACATTTTTTTTTTGCTGATGATACCAACATGATTTTATCACATACAGATTCCTGATAAAAAATTACTAATGAGAAAAATGTATGCTAAGAATTATGCTTAAGTATCGTCAGTTAATGCAGCAGAAATATCCCACACTTCTTTTCAGGCATTTTGGTTCATGATGAGAAACATACTGATTTTGCTTATAATAAAACTGTAAAGTCATTGAGGATCATCAGCAAATGAGGTTTGATTAAAATGTATTTTGAGTTATGGTCATATTTTGTAGGCTAATATATACTCTAATCTCCGTAAGCTTCATGTATTACAAAAAAAGATTTATAAGATCTGTGATTTTCTCAAACTCTTATATCATAAAATATGATTACAGATATGTTAAACTGTGTTATTAATAATAGTTAATATACCAGTTCTGGATGCTTCATATGATTTATTAAAATCATCAATCATAAAATAATTGTTGATAAACATACATTAGCAAACATTTAAATGTGTCCTTATAGCTGCTTACAACGACACTATATTGGGTTTATGTACTTCTAAATGATAAGGGACTGTATGAAATTTATTATTGGGGTTGGAAGGGAATCTTTATATTTTATTTTATGAAAAAGAAAGCCCTCCCCAGTATTATTAATATTATTAAATTATTTTTTTGTTTTATAATTTTTGTTGTTTCCTACCCCTGACACTGAAAAACTGCAATATTGACCTCCCAATATCTCAAAATAAATCATTTAAAATATATATAAATAATATATATAATATAAGAAAATTTGAAACACGCTCCCCGGTGCTCCCAGAAAATATCTACCCTTCCTTGAGCGAAAAAAAATGATATACATTGCATCGGTTGCACTTTAATTAAGTGTAACAATGCCTACATGTCAAATAAATTAGTAAATAAATAAAATAAATATAGCCGTTTCCCCCCTTTTCTTTTTTTTAATACACTTTTTTGCCCAGTTATAAACAAAACGGCACAACATCAACAATAAGGAACACAAACCAAATAAAAATGGAAAGTAACAATGTTTAGTCATCTGGAAATTTAATTTTAATATAATTTAGTTGTAAATGTAATTTTTTTTATTTATTCAAAATCTAATTTAAAGCCCTCTCCCTTTTTGACCCTCCCACCTGTCCTAATAATTTTCATACGGTCCCTAAACTGAGGGGGTTTAAGTAAAGTGTTAGTATAATCCTATTTACCACTTTATTAGGGTTGTTCATGTGCACTTAGCTTGAAATTCCTACATCTCTGATAGCGTTTAGTCTTGACCATATACCTCAGAGTCAGATTTAAAACGAACCAACAGGAGCATCAGGATGGAGCTGTAGAGGTGCTCTGATAGGTAAAAAGCTGTCACGAGCCCTATTATATGGTTTATAATTATAGAGCCCTCAGCTGTTTCAACCTATTTCCTGAGCATCCTTTTAATCAGGCCATAACCACCATTACATTTGTCCGTCCAATGGGTGATGCAATCCCTGAAGCCAAAGCTCTCTATTCATTAGATTGTTTTAATGTGCCTGAAAGCGGTTGTGCAAATAAACAAGCGGTTACAGTGAAAAGAGAGGAATCCCTGAGTTGAGCAGCGACTACAATTCCAACTTGTGCCTTTTATCTTATTAATCCCATGCAACGTCATTCTGCAGGTCCCCGAAAAGGATTTATAAATTGCGTCTAATGGGCTTCAAATCAAGCACTAATTAAAACTGCATTAACCTTAATGAATCAGAAAAATTGAGACCACAATTTATTGGAGTTGTGTTTATACAAGGGCTGGTTTCAATAATACATGACGCAACCGGCTGTGTGGGATGAGCCCGTCTTCCTAATGCGAACCTCCTGTGAGTGTATACGCATGTGTGTGTGTGTGTGTGTGTGTGTGTGTGTGTGTGTGTGTGTGAGCATCAGTGTGGTGTGTTTTGGCCCTCGTCATCATTACAGGCCTTGTTAGAGGTTAACTTTAGCAACATTCAGGCGTCTTTAGCGCCGCGGAAGGAGATGGAGCCGCATGGTGCCAATCAGCGTCACAGGTGTTCATAATTGTCTGTCTAATTGCTTCATTACTGGCGAGGAGGCCTGAGCCCCGTCTGCGCTTCCAACACATCTGGATTTTGGGAAGCCCTCTCCAGCTCAAACGAGAAGCTCTCTCCTGAGTTTTAACATGTATCTGCTTGTTGCCGTGATTTCCCAGGAGCGCGTCATTTATTTGTACGCCGATTCTGACTCAAACGCCTTTAATGGAAATTCCCATGGCGGCTGGAGAGGGGTGGAGCGCTTATGGCAGTTTGTTGATGGGGGGAACTCATTTGTTTTGAATGAATGTGAAAAGACGTAAAAAAAAATAAAATACAACATGCAAATGATGTGAGTGTGCTCCAGTGAAGTACAGGGAGGTTTTTCCTCCCGCTCTCCGAGTGTGTTTTTGTGTGTTCTCCCAGTCACTTGTATGGTTAGAAGACCCTTGAGACTTCCCTCAAGAGACCTGCTGTCCTAATGAATCAGGCCTCTCCAATGTGGGAAGGACCTGAGGGGGAAAAACTGTGATTCTTTATTACTGAGGCTTCAGCAAACCCGCCAAACTCACCAGAGATCCCTCCTCACTCTTGTTATGTCAGATTACTGACTGAAATTACAAAATGACAAAACAGAAACCTTTAAAATCTTAAAATGTCTGTCTGATTAGTCAAACGGCTGCAATACTTCTCCCCGTAAGGAAATAGGCGATAGATTAAGTTGAGGTCACCGCCGCTAATGAGACATTTAACATGCCATTTCGCAGGAAGTGCCCCAAGATCTCCCCTCTCTCTCTGCGATAAGCTCCATGACGCCCGTGTGAAATGCTACGAGAGGGGACCGAGGCTCGACCTCAAACCTCCAGCCACCTCTGCCCACCCACACAGGGCTGTTATGTATCCACGCTCACGTCAAGCCCGGGCCTGCGCGCGCCAATTAACTCCCCGCCATATGGATTTCAACTGTGGCTTTTGGCAGCTGTTTGTCCAACCCATCCCTCAATTTGCCGCACGAGGGATTTGGTGTCACCTTTTGGGAGTTTTGTAGATTTCTGTCAGATTTTGATTATCAGGTGGATTGGTGTTTTCCCAGAGGTGAAATTACGGCCCAATGTGGCTGTTATTTATACATGAAAGTGATCTCAGTCGCCTGCAGCGCCAGGAGTCACTCATGGGAGTCGACGTCATCATTCACCTGTAAAATCTGCGCTCAAATTGGATGAACATCGTGGATTATATTCATGTCCAATGATTAAATTCACCCCTCAAATGTATAAAGTTAATTCAATTATAAAAACATTTGTAGGTACAGTTCCTTTCTCCCTACTGTCAGATGTAGACGGGCATGTCTTGACTTGATTCTCCCTGACAACAGAGTCTTCAGTCAGGCATGTTGAAGTCCTCCGAGGCCTCGCTGGTGTTTCATGTAATGTCAACACTCCAAACACAACATGCTAGTCTTGATTTGTATCAGACATTTACACCTCTCTCAAACTTGGTGATTACACACAGGAATCCATCTATCATGACGTAATTAGATATGACATAAATGGCCAGCAATGAGCATATTCATCTGCAAATCGATTGATGAACCCAATTAGATTGTTATCAGGCCATTTAATAGGCATTATCGGTCACTATAAGCACCATAGATGTGGGTCATTAGGGGCCTACTACGCCATACATGCCAACCTTTAGACCTAAAAAATTTCAAAACTAAAGCGGGGGTCCTCCCCCAGCAGGACTTTTAAAGAATGAATATAAAAATAATAATAAGTACACTGCAACAGCTTTTTTTGTTAAATAGGCATACTTTTAATTTTACTTTTAATTCTCAGTAAAGAAAACAAAATAATTTGCCACTCAGGCGTGAACTTGTGTGAATCTCTGCCAGGCTAACCAGGCTAATATTCATCAGTTTTCATTCATTCATTCATTTTTTGCACCTGCTTGAGTATTTCTTTCTCTTAGTACTCTCCATTTCTCTCTCCGTCTCTCATTCACTGAAGGTCCTTTCAGACACAATGTCACAACGGCACCACTGCGCTCTAAAACCCGTTATTTCCAATGGAAAGCGCAGCTCAAACAGTGGCGTGGTGTCGCGAGCACCAAAACTTAAGCAACACGTTCTATCACGTTGTAAAACTGCATGAAACGTTACGTTATGAACACAAACAAAACGGCTTCTTTAGGTTTAGGCAACAAAACTACAACTTCTTTAAGTTATATGCAACAAAAACACTTTGAGTTCTGTCTTAAAATAAACATGTTTCAAAAGTGAAAGTGAAACTTAACTTGTGTGAACACAAAGACTTCTTCCTACATGTTGGTTTCACCTGGATGCAAACCCCGGCCTCCTGTGTTTTGTGACCCATCCATCGACCCTGACCTTCATCCCATATGGACTTTCGCACTGGCTATACAGCGCCTGACTTCCACTTCTGCTTCTGTATAATTACTACGGACACTAGGGTCACTGTTGTGTTCTTTTATACCTTCTTTTGGTGATCTACCATGTGAATAGATGATAAAACCTACTAGTAGGTGTAGTAGGCCCCTATTGGCCCACATCTATGGTGCTTATAGTGACCGATAAAGCCTATTTAATGACCTGACAACAGTCTAATCGGCTGTATTGATTATCTATCAGCCCCTAGAAAGTCCAACACATGCTTCAGTTTGCAATTACAGGCTGCACCTTCTCCCTAACCACCAACTGGAGTCAACATTTCCCACCATTGTCTGCCCCAAATTGACTCGGCAGTGGGTATTTCAAATACAAGTGGTGAAATATTTCATGTTCTTTGCAGCTTATGTGCAATAGACTTGGCAGCAACACAATAGCTATGGGAGGTGATTTATTTTCTTAAAGTAATTAAATGCCTACTTGATCATTTTTTCTGGGAAAATGCGAGAATGTGGCAAACAAATTAAAAGAGCACTCCATGACTAAACCTATCCCTAGGATTGGTGGAAACATCACAAGCAAAACAGGAGCCAAACCTTCTTAATCTACGTGGCTACATTTGGGAGTTTCTGAGGAAACAATTCGGAAACATGCATTCTATTTCTGTTTGCACCCGATTATTAATTTCAATTTATGTAACCCCACTTACTCCCACAGTTTAATTAATGATGCTTGTTATCAGCTGTGTTTAAGAGGTAATGGACAATGCTGAATTTTGAGTGTTTACAGTGCTGGAGAAAAAATCCCGCTTTACCCCTTTGTAATGGACTGCCAGCAAACAAGAGATTAACAGTGTTTGTCACTCTTCCTGCAGCTGTGTTATAATGCAAAGCAAAGAGGGGAGGGAGGAGGGAGGGAATTAAGCACATAACTTTGAAATGGTGACTTGAAATAGCTACCATGGTCAGAAGAACTGGCATGCCCCTCCATCACCTAATCCATACCATAATTCCTGATCTAATTAGAGGGAGGCTCAGCGCTAGGCCTGCCATAAAGGAATAAAGAACACAGACAGACCGTGTGCCCAGGGAACAGAGCGAATAAGAAATCAGTGAAATAGAAAAAGAGGGAAGTAGGAGAAGGAAGAGGAAGAGGAAGAGGGAGGAAAAACAAGTGCACAGTGAACTGAACAGGTAAACATGGCTGACCGCTGATTTAAAGCACCATGTATTGATAGTATCCACCTGCTCACAGTCACTATTTTGGATATATACAGTAATTGTTTAATCTACTCATGAGATTATTGGCCCAACTATTTGTGTTAAAAACAGGCAAATCTCATATATTTCACAAATCTTTACAAGAATGATACACAAACATATTTCTAAACTAATTAAGCAGCAATAAAATGATGGATACTCACAAACCACCAAACTGACTGGCCGGTAGAGCTCATTCGCTTTAGGTGCTAATCTATTTATGGCACATTTTAATAGCTAACAAGGCTAATAGTGCAGCAAAATACTACATCACACTATTATTCCATATCAATTAATCCACAGAATCCTTAAAGGGACAGTGTGGAGGATTTGGCGGCATCTAGTGGTGTGGTTGCAGATTGCAACCAACTGAGTACCCCTCCGCTCACTCCTCTCTTTCAAGACTGCGGTAACGTGAGTCGCCGAGTGCAAAACCGTGGTAACGCTGTTTGCCTCCCATCCTTACCATAATAACACTACTTTAGGAGCAACGAAAGTCAGACGGCGGCTGGCGGTACCGCAGTTTTGCACTCTGCGTCACCACAATTTGACGGTGGCCTTCAGGTAACGTAAAAACATGAAAGGCCCTCAGAGAGCCAATGTTTGGTTTGTCCATTCTGGGCTACTGTAGAAACACGACGGAGCAACATGGCGGACTACGTGAAGAGGACCCGCTCCCTATGTAGATATGAAGGCCTCATTCTAACTTGAAAAATAAACATTTTTATTCTGTGCTGCCTCGCTTCGTGTGAAATTGAAAAATAACTTGCAAAAAACTCTCTAAGATTCAAATAATATGAAGGAATAAACTCAGTATTTGTACGCAGCTCAGTATGCAAAGAGTTAGCCTGCTGCTAAAACCATTTATAACCTCAGTAACTACTGTTTCAGTACCATGAAACATGTCCACAAAATAGACACATTTCTAATTTGGGCACATGCTACAGAAAAATAACTTCCCTTAAAAGACCTGCAGGGCTTCGTAGACGATTACTCAAACAGCAATAACTCAAATAAAAGCAGAAATGTTGCAAAGAGCAGGAAAACGTAACACATGTCCCCAATCTTTGTTTGTGATGCAGAAATCTAACATTTTTTTCTCTTTCATCTGGACAAGATGAAGTCATTTAAACCAACCGGCCCTGCTCGGCTTCAAAGTGTCCGTTTGAGGTCTCAGACTGGACACTCGCTGCAGGTGCAGTGTTGGAAACACTGATGCAACACCAGAAATGATGGCGGTGAGTGGGGGGAGAAGCGAAGTGAAGTCACCTCATGTGTCTACCTGATCAGACATGCAGCCTAAATTCAAATTTCCAACATTTGAAGACCTTTCAAAACCAAACTGCATAAAACCAAGTGGGGAGATAAGATACCTCCCCTGGGTACTCAGGTGAAAGTAATAAAAATCACACTGCTGCCTCTCCAGATACAGTAGAGCTACAATAAGTTAGCTGAGGATTACGCTGTTGAATAGCCGGAGGCTGTGCGTGTATCATCAGCCTGGATAACTGCACTATTGCGTACTACACAATCGTGCATTGCCAGTAATGTAGTCTGCACTCTGAATTACATTCACGGGGATGTCAGTAAACTCCCTTGTGATGTATCTTTGTGGGTTAAGAAATGAAATACACTGATCCAGCAGTAAGATAGAGTGCTTACCAAGGTCAAGGAGGCTCCCCGGCGTAATTACACCACTACCAAACACAAAGGGCATTGTTATTGGACAAGTATAATGCTGCACATTACCAGAGCAACACAGCGGTTTCTATCAGCGAACACTAGCTTGGGAAGACATAGGGCGGGCATCAATTTAGCCTACTTATCTAAAGTCTCTAATTACTTGGTTTATTTGATAAACAGAACAAGGAGAATCCTTAAATGATTCTGCAAGATCCAAAGGGGATTAATTTCTTACTCCTTGAAAAAAAAAAACAAATCACTGGTAGAATCCCTTATTTCACTCTTTAATCACGCATTAATTAGGAGCAATAGGGGCACCAGTTACACTTGGCATTTGGTGAGATTGCAGGAGAAAAAAAGAGGCCTGCATTAGCCTCTCCAGAGGAGGAGGCGAGCACATCAGGCTAAGACAAAGACGGCACAATCAGACAGAACAGCAGGAAGTGTGAGTTGGGAGAACGGGGATGTATGAGCTTCTCGAGCCTCATTCTTTCCTCAGACTGGATACTCACACTCACTGCACCCTGGTCCGACTACATGTTTGACCACTGTTTTATTTTAATATAGGTTTTTACGATGTGGCTAATACACATCTATACTGACCTTATAATGCCATTTTCCCATCCATCCTAAAAACACTTGTGCTCAAGTATAGACAAACGGTTCACATCTTCATTCCTACAACTTAGTGGGTGATAAATAAATAGAAATAGTTTGTCAATTTAAAACAGAATTTTGAAAGTCAAGAAAGTCACAGTTTGTTGTAAAACTGTTGAAGTGTCAGACTGAAAATACGTGCTTAGAAAGACGACGCACCCAAAAGTCGAGTTAAATGACGTCTCTCTCTCTGAAGCTACTGAAAGCCCACACAGACCATGCAAGAAGTCCATTGGTTCAGTTAAAACATTCAGTAGACATGGACACCATATGGACCAAAAAACAACATACTTTCAACCAGGAGACCGGTGTTTTGTTTTGTAAGTAACGTCAGTGACGCTAGTGGCATTTGTGACGTTTGTGACGTGTTTTTCGTACTTATGTTACGTTGTTTCCGTACGTATTTTACTTAGTTCACGTACTTATTTTTAAGCCCAACCATGGCATTTTTCCTAAACCTAACTAAGTGGTTTTGTTGCAACGGCAAAGACACACCAGGCAGCGGTGAAATGTGGCTCGCCATAATAATTAAATTCTTTTGCAGCCAGGTGGCGTGTTCATGTGTTTCAGGCGGGAATAAATTCTTTGTAACACAGGTCAACATGTCACAAGAGTCACAGGATCTGTTTACTGATTGGTCCTCTCTGGCCGCACTTTGCCGCTAAAAGTTAAACTTCTCCCAACTTTTCTGATTCTTCGCCGCAGAATCAAACGGCCGCAGCTTGCTGAGCTCGGGAGCAGCCACTGCAAGCTTGTCATAGACATTGCATGGTAGCTCGCCGCAGGCCGCACTTCGCCGCAGCTCTGATGTGAATTCGGCATAACTGCAGACTTTACCGTAGTTTTGTTGTGTGGCGTACACAGCAGCAGAGAAAAAACTGACTGAATAGAAAATACTGGCGTGTTTTTTCAGTGTAAAGCAACATGTTTTTAATATCTATTTTAACCACCTTCTAGACGTGAACATCTTGACAAGATTATCACAACCCAGATGTGACGTTTATTGAACATCTGGGTTAACAATGGAATCCCTTTGGTTCTGCAGCTCTGCTTTCTACCACAGGCTGTGAAATAACCTTTAAAAAGCACCGAACCTTCAACGTTATAGTACCTGAACCAAAATACCACTACAGTAAATGTCTTTCAAGTCTTCTCCTAGCATTTTTTGGGTTATCTAAGATGAAAACCGTATCGAACACAATGAACAAAATGGTCTGTAAAATGTGTTTTGAAACCATTATGCGCTCAGTCTGTTTTCTTATTTCGCGAGCTTGAATAAAGAGGTAGCTTCTCAAGCAATCTCGGCCTTGTTTGTTTAAGGTAATTACTACTTGTCCTCCCATCCTGCCGGCCCAGATGATGCATGAAAATTACCATTCCCCTACTTCAATCAAAGCTGGAAAAAGAAAAGGGAGAACGGGGGGAACAGAGGCGAGCAGATGGGAGGGGGAGGCGGTGAGAGAGGAACTCTGTGAGACGCACAGAGCTCCCTCCCTGCATGACAAGAAAGGGCACTGTCTCTGATTAATTAGCTGGAGTTGGTAATCAGTTTAATAAGACTGAAGTTGATGGTGAGAGGTCCCCTTTGGCAGAGCCACGCTAAGCTTAGCACTCTGTTCAGGGCCCTCGCTTTCTTCCACCAAGTAAACACGCAGTGTCTATTTACATAAACAGTTGTTTCTTTTTTGTGGGGGGCTATTTTTCCTTCCAAACTGCCTGAAAGCCTAACACCACCGCTTAAGTCAATCCCAACAATGGCAGCGGGAATTGCAGACAAATTCATGAATTTTTCAACATATGAGAACTAATTAAATTGAGGCCTTTTTGAAATGAATATAGTGTGAGGTACTCACCAGCCCTACGCACACAAAGAGGGTATAATTCAGCGATTGAATTCTGGCTTGATAGCATTCAGCCTTTTACCATGGTGAGCTATACAGATGGCTGGGGTCCTTTTCATTCTTTTCTCTCTTAATGGCAAATCTCATTATGGCAGTTATCACTGTATGGAGAACAAGACGGTGAACGACGACGGGCCACAAAGCCGCGCCGTGCAAGAATCTGGTACCTGTCTGCTGCAGAACATGATACTTACTGTTGGGTCATGATCGTGATGAGAATTTAAAATAATTAGACTTTGTTTATATGATTATTGTATTATTGCACATACAAAATGCTCTGGGTTTTATCAACAATAAGCAATAGGATAGATCAAATATATTTGATGACGTTAAGGGTTTGAAATTAACCTCTTAAAGGAATAGTGTCACATTTTATTTGCCTCCTCCAAGAGTTACATGAGATGATTGATACCACTCTCATGTCTGTCCATTAAATATGAAGCTCAGAGACAAATATGAATATGGAGCACAGAGACGGTTGGCTTAGCTAAAAACAGTGAGCCTGACTCAGGTCAAAGGTTAAAGAAATCCACCTCCCAGCATCACTAGAGCTCACTAATCCACAGCGACTTCCTGGAGTCTTGTCGTCACCGTGAGGCAACCAGAGGAAACTACAGGGAATCACAATAGTCCAGCACATAACCCGCTGTAAAACTACAACTTTTTACACTTGGTTTTTGTACGGAATAAATAAATGAGATGTAATGTGTTAATTAACGAACATTATCTAAACACACAGGACTTTATTTTAGTGGAAATCTTAAAGTTTCCAAAGACACCAAATTTGTCACGCTGTCGGGATGGTGGATAAAATAGTGCTGCCATAAAAAACGTGAATTCTGGGTTTGGATATTACAGTTTCACATCATACTGTCAGAGGAGAGATATTATTTTTAAATTAAGGAAATTAGGAAAGTTTGGGTAAAATTTCAGAATCAATTTAAAGGACTTTTAAAGGATAAGACTGGCATTATTCTATATTTTTGTAATTGCAAACAAATCTTATGAAAGACCAAAACAAACAATGTGTTAGTGCGTCTGTCCCTCAGTACCTTCTGACTTCCCTACCCTGTCTCTGGCTCTCAGATCTAACCCCATGTTTTCCCCCCCGAAGCAATGAATCTTTAAAAACAGATCACAAATATAAATTGTTTCCTTTTAAATAAAGACTCCTAAAACAGCTGTCACTGTAGTTTTCAGCAAACGTTACACAAACAAGAGTAAATAGTGCATTTGTTGGGGACTGTTTTCAGCTGCGGATTAATATACAAGTGGTGCTCTAGTGAATATTTCCAGCAGCAGTACGGTTATGTTTTTAGGATTGAGTCATAATAAACCGCAGCATGTGTGTATGTGGTGTTGAAGAAACATGTAATCCAGTGCAAATGTGGCTCGTTGATGTGTTTTTAATAGTTTTTTGGAAAACAATGGAGCTCTGTGGCACAGAGGAAGAAGCTGTACTGTATCAGGATTTGGCTACACAGACAACGATTGTTAGAAGGATCAATTAATTGTTGGTTTTGGCATTTTCATTGGATTTGTTAACAGTAAGAAAAGTATTTAATATCATCAGACTTAGCATTTAATGAAAGTTTGGGCGAAAATTAAAGGAGAAAATCAAGAGTTGAAGTGGTTGAGATGAATCATAAGTGTGTCATCAGCCAGCCCGAAGTCACGGGACGGTGCATAAATGACATGATATTACAAGGACATTCTGCGGGTCACCAGGACACATTTTAGGCTTTTCAAGTGTCCTTTTTATGCCACACAACAAAACTACAGTAATGTCCGCAGTTGGTTTATGCAATAAATCCACTTAGTTAGGTTTAGGAGAAACGTCATGGTTGGCCTTTAAATAAGCACGTAAACTAAGTAAACCTATTAAGCAAAACACTGGTCTCCTGGTTAAAAGTCCTGTTTTGTTGTGGACCCATCCGCCTCCCCTCCAGCCCACCATAAGCAGTCTTTCTCACTTTTTATTCCATGTCACTACCTCTGAGCGTTACGTGGATGCGTTTACATCGGAGTCAGTACAGACTACATGATGTACAAATGACACGGCAAAAGCAAGAACGCCTTGTAAACGCCTCGTACATTATTGTGTCATTGATACGACTTTTCGTGAGACCGGGCTTCATCAGCAGTGCCTGTTTGAATCCTCGTTTTAACTCCATCTGTTCCAGTAGCCAAAAAAGGAGGAGGATCTCTGTGAAGTGAACCCCTCTCAGATGTAAACTTGTGCCTTTATCAGGAATTCAAAGTGCATTACTTTCCAGTTTGACATTTCTAACTCCTCAACTCAGACACATAAAATGTTTGACAGCTTGATGGTCTTCTCTTCAACTAAAATCTACTTTCTTTATTATGTTCAGCCTCCCTGGTTCTCTGCAACTCATTCTCCTGACCACTGTTATAATTAAGACAGTTTTCTTGCCCCCGTTTTGAAACACTTAAGATAAATTAGTCTTATGAAGCCTCTCACATGACAAAACCGCTATAAAAGTATAATTCAACTTTCTACATTGTTCACTCTGCTACACTAAAGTCTAATAAGTCATGACTTAAACTAGTCTCGGAATAAAAAAAACAAGTTGTTGCCGTCATGGCCCAGCAGTTTCTATCTAAAGTGAACTCTGAGGACCGAGCCAGAGATAAGGGCGCACCACATCACCCCGTGGCGTTAATGATCGTCCGCTGTTACAACACAAAGACAGTCAAGTAGCAGATAGAGCACCGAAATAATTTAAGCAGTGCTAAGTGGTCTATTGTCATTCAAATGATAAATTATGCTTGGCAGAGGTCTTAGAGTCACTTTTACAAAGCGTTGCTATTGTTTGTGTGGAGACAAGGTTTTAAGGAGTCGGAAAAGAGGGAATTACTTGGGAGAGTTTGGAGTTTCTTGGGGTTTGGACACAAATTGGTTCCTCGCTCATCGGGCTTGCCCTGACTATTAGACAACGCTCCAACATCAGGGCAACATTATTGCTTACAAAGGACGGCAGTGTGTGAATGAAGATTTGGAGTCAATATTGAAGTTTAGATCACTGTCATAAGATGATGTTCAGGAGAAAATCTAGCTAGAATTACCGCCTCTCGGTTAACGCCTCCACCAACCAGACAAGTTGCAGTTTACATCCATGTCTGTCCAAAATGTCACTTCATCATTTTATCCTGTCAGACATTTGTGTGAAATTGTGTCATAATTACCATATGAAAACATGTTTTGTGAGGTCACAGTGATCTTGACCTTTGACCACAACAATCTAATCAGGTTACCTGGAGTTTGTGCCAAATTTGAAGAAATCAGCTCAAGGCGTTCCTGAGATATCACAAGAAAGGGACGGACGTGAGGTCACAGTGACCTTTGACCACCAAAATCTAATCAGTTCTTGAGTCCAAGCGGACGATGCGTTCCTGAGATATCACGTTCAGGAGAATGAGTCGGACAGATAGACGGACAACCTGAAAACATAATCTCTCCAGCCACGACTGTTGCCAGCGTGAACCTCGTCACTATTTAATGTTGCAAAAGTTGTTAACCCTTAAATGCATAAGTGGGTCAAAAGTGACCTGAATGCATTTCCTAAAGCAATTTCCTTCTCAGTTATTTCTGTCAGGTATTTACAATATTTATAGTATTTATTGTGAACCACACCGATCAGCTGCATTATTTTACACAGCAAGACAAGACAGTCTCCTTCAGAAATTACCCAAGGCACACTTTGCACTTTTGTCCCCCTTTCTTCTCCTCTCTATTGATGATGCATCATTTCCTTGTTTTGGACCAATAGACTTGCACATTGATGGAGAACCACCCTCCCACTCTACTGATCAGTGCAACACAAAACTAATCCAAGGCACCACTGTTGAGTTTGTACACAATTTATATACTGATTTTATATACTTTATTTTACATGCTAGTAATTGTTTAAAATGACCAACGAGTTGCGACCGACATACAGTAGGTCTTCATCAGGGTCCTTATCATCATTCAGTAGTGGCTTGCACACCTACAGTATGTTGTGTTGTACTAATGAGTAGAGTGGGAGGGCGGTTCTCCATCAATGTGCCAGCCTATTGGTCCAAAACAAGGAAATGATGCATCATCAACAGAGAGGAGAAGAAAGGGGGGAAAAAAGTGCAAATGTGCTTTGGATAATATTTGAAGGAGACTTGCATTTTGTACTTTTTTGAGATCATATTGCACCCATGCAATGAGCCCTTTACAAGATGGAATAAGCACAGCTACGCCTGAAGGATCCAAAGAGCACCTGTATGTGACTACCACAAAGACCCAGCAGCTCCTCGTCTCTGTTGTCTTCAATTCAGGATCACTATTTTCTGCAAACTTGTTAAAATAACATATTTATTATCAACAAAAAAGTGGAATCGTTTTGGCCCCCTTATGGAAGAGTGTAGGTTCGAATGGCCTCTGCATCGAAGGGTTAAGTCAACGTTCTTGTTGCCGTCCAACTCCAGTATTACCAGTATTAATTGATCAATAACAAGTCTGGAGCGATTTCTTCCCCCTTCTAATCAAGCCACTGTTTGTAATTACCTGCTCTACAGTAGGTGAGTGTTCTTCATAGGAACCCGGCAGTAAATTACCACACAAGCCAGACGTACTGAGGTCTTTCCTGGGACAAATCAAGGTAATGTTAATTACACCATTAAATTCATTTGCTCAGTGTAAATCCCCGCCGGCTGCTCTAGATCACGCTGCGTCCATTCTTAAGATACAAAGGCATCTCAGGTCTAAGCATGTGGAAATAAAGCCAGGTCAGTGTAGGTTATATAGGTGTGTTTGTACACAAGAACAAAAGGGGAGGTCTTAAATTAACACGTTCACTGTTAAATACAATAAAAGCATTAACGTCTTAATATAGCCCCATATGTTGCACCTGGTCGTCCACATGAACGGTATTCTCTCCTCTCTCTTCAGGTACTGCTTAAGATGTCATTACCTCTGTTGGGACTGTTAAATGGTTCCATAAAGAAAAATGAAATATTCATTAACTTGGTTAATAATTCATCCCGATAAAATGCGGTATGTGGTTTGCAGAGTGGAAGATGAATGCATAATGAGTGCACGCTCAGCATATTTGTGCTTGGGAATGTTTTTATTTCGCGATAGCAAAAGAAGAAAATTAATTGAAAGTTCATTTTCAGTTTTTTTGTTCTATAAGTTATGCTAAATGATAAAATAGATGCTTTCCAAGCAGTTTCAAACTGAGAAACAATTAAGAGGGCGTATGAGTAACCCGCATGCTACAGTATGGGTTTTAATTATGGAGGATGTGCATTTAAACAGTCTTTATCAAATTGTAAATGTTAGCTTGACCTAATTCCCACAGTTTGAGGAAACTGTGTAAAGCACTTTGTACTTTGCTGCCTGAAAATTGGAACCATAACCTCTGCTTATCATGTGACAAAAGGCGGCAGAATGAAACCGTATATTCATAATTTCATGAGAAGTTATGCCATTACTGAAAATATCCAGTTGCTGCTCCAGATGTCACATCAAAAGTCTCTCCCGTCCAGAAACGGCATTAAGTGTGCGCACGTTGCTTCAGTTAACACCGGAGTGGTAAAGTGCTCCCACACCGCCACGCTGCAGTGTAAACACCGCTCATCCAAACACTGTCAAACTAATTTCCTCACACCACAGAGGTTCATTTTGGCTTTCAGATGAATCACTTCTTCCTCTAATTATCAATTGTGACACCCATAATCACTGGAAGACTGTGGCGCTGAATAAATGGCATATCTTTTGTGTTATAATTCTGTGCATCTTGACAAACATGACCCATTAAACAACCCTGTGGCCTTTTTTCAAGAGCGATGATTACACTAATTAAAACGGCAAAACATCTGAGCGGGCTACAGACGTGCCAGAATTAAACAGGTCATTAAATCAGCCGAGGAATATGTCAACATCCACACTGCCTGTCGCTCCCGCAGTGTGTTACTTTGAGACGAAGGGAACAAATATACCTTGTGTACTGAAATGTGCTCATAATTCACATATCTCATGTAAAAAGTAACATTCTACGGCGGCCCTGAGGTACAAAACACAACAACATTGGACGAAACACTTAAAGGACCCGTGTGTAACAATTACGGGTATCTATTGGCAGAAATGGAATATAATATTAATAAGTATGTTTTCTTTAGTGTATAATCACCTGAAAATA
>CAKAOH010034044.1:0-86177 GCA_916701665.1 Sebastiscus tertius
TGTGTGTGTGTGTGTGTGTGTGTGTGTGTGTGTGTTTGTGTGTGTCAGCACTCCCAGTGGGAGTTCCTCCACTGGGTTACAACAATTACATTTATATTTTAGGTATTAAGCTGGCACTCTCCAGAGCAACGCACAATGACTGAGCATGTTGCTGCTTCAGGGACACGCAGCTGTTCATAGACACTCTGCCCACTGCGGGGATCGAACCTGTGACCTTGGTGTTACAGAATAATCTCTCACTAACAATGAAGGCCACTCTGCTACAGGCAGCTATTTAAAGATTTAATGCAACACTGAGGAGGGTGGCTGGCATTGGTACATCACGTCTCATTACGCTCTCAGAAGCAGAGTTTAGACGTTAAGTTTTAAATGAGAGGTTTCACACTTTACAATAACAGTAATGAAATGAAAAAACCTAATCTGCAAATAACTAACAATTTAACATTATTTCCTTAATGTCTTTTATCTTCAACTGCGGCATTGTTTCAGTTGTTAAAAGTAGCTACTACTGTACTTAAGTATCATTTTGAGGTACTTGTACCTTGTAAAATATGATGCAGTTTTGTAGAATAAACTACCCAACAGTATAGTTAAAATGAACTATAACAGCCACGACATTAAAATGCTGCACACATATCAATGCATCAGTAATAATGATAATCAAACACTGAAATATATAATCATAAAACTCTGACAGGAGCCATAATAAGTACTCTTACTTTGGACACATTTTGTAGATAATACTGTTCTTTTACTGAAGTAACATTTTGAGTATAACTATTTCACTTGTAACAAAGTATTTTTAGATTGTAGCATTAATAGTTTCACTTAAAATATGTCCTCCACAACTGTTCATTCTCTAGGAAAGGTATCAAGGTCTGCCAGCATCGTCCCGTCTGTGACGTGAATTAAAGTAAAATCCAATCTTTGAAATATGGCTAACTAGACAAGGGCTTATTTGGTTAATCAATAAGCAGAAATTAAACAACAACTTTGATAATCGATTAACAATTTAAGTCACTTATCAATAACTGGTTCTAGCTTCTCAAATGTGAGGACGTGCCACTTTTCTGTTGTATATCAAAGGTACTAAATGTGAGATTGGGAGCATTTCTATTGTCTCCGCGTGGCTCTCAACATGGCGACGTCTGAGCCGATGGCTCGTAGCTAACGGTGTTAACAGTGAAAACAATGGCAACAGTGCTGACAGAGCTAACAGTGTTAACCTGAGGGGGAACCGGAGGGTGGGTGCTATACGCTTCGGCAACAACGACGTCGGTCGGGGCAGTGTTATCAGCTGTAACTGCCGTATGACAGCAGTGCAGAGCGGCGGCCGTGAGCTAGCCAATGGGGCACGCTCACATGCAAAGACATGCGCTCAAAGCATGCACGGCCAACCTGGCTATGTAAAGAAAGACAGAGAAACTCTGATTACAACAAACACAAAGGGAGAGAGACATCATTCTCTGCTCAGGTAGACATTACTCCACTATATCTTTACATAAACAACAGTTGTTTGCTGCTATATTAATGCTCTGGATATCATACAGAGCACCTTTAAGTCACTTATCAATCACTGGTTCCAGCTATTCAAATGTGAGGATGTGCCACTTTTCTCAATTTTATAGAATTGTACATTAAATATCTTTTAAGAGTTTTGGACAAAACAAGACATTTGAAACATCACACTGGGCTCTGCAAAGTTGTGATGGACATTTGTCACTAATTTGTAGACTAAACAATCAAAAAAAACAGATTAATCAACAATGAAAATATCATCTCAGCCCCAAATAAAGCAGATTTGTCTACAGTATTTCTCACATTTGAAGAGCTTTGAAACCTCCAGATCAGTGGCTCCTCTGATGTTTTCGTGGCTCGCCTCACATTTGCCTTCACAGGAGTGACTAAGCTGAATAAAAACCTTGCCTGCCGGAGAGATTTCCTTTCTTCAATCCCAAGTTTCTCCTCGGTGCATTTCTCACCTCCTAAATACGCCTCGGGGTAGGAGGGAGGAAAATCTGAGCGGTGCCTGGCATTCTAAATGCTGGAGATTAGCTTGCTATGTCAGCTTAGCATCCGCCCAGATTCAGCTTCTCTGTCGCTCTGCTCCCCTCCACCCCTCCGTCAGCAGCAGCAGCAGCAGCAGCATACTGCACTCTTGTCAAGTTCGCTCCCTTCCCTACTGTACTTCTAAGTGCACTCGAGCAGAGCCCATTTGGGACTGCTGGTTGCCATGGCACCCGCTCCATCCTTCCCACAGGAACGCTACTAGAGCGAGGAGAGTTGCGACGGGAGATGTCGGGCCATGCGAAAGTTCAGTGCAGCCCTTTGAAACAAAAACACAGCGAGTCTAAATTTAGGAAACAGGGTGGGGCTGGAGGGGAAGATGACGTTTGCCGCATTTTCCTCTTTTTAAAGCGCAGATTGTTTCACAGTGTCCCAAGAAGAACCGGGTACACTGACAGAACCCCCCCGGGAATGTCAGGAATGAAGGGAATGCAGAGAAATTGTGCAGAACAGGAAATGCTGTGTGTAACAACTGCATGCTGGGTATTTGCATCATTAGTGTGAAAATGCTTTTCTTCCTATTCCCAGGGAAAGAAAGGGGAGACGGCCTGGTGCGACGCAACGGGCAGCTAACTCTTCCTCTGCTGGAGTCGAATCCCTTCACATGGTTAGAGTCAATACTCTTCTACGAGAGGAGGCTTTAAACCATCAGAGCACCAAAGCACATTTCTGATTCCATCCTCAAAATATAAAGTTTTTGGAGCTGATTTGTCCAGCCTCTAACATGCTGAAACATGATTTAATTAGGATAAGAAGAACTGTTTAAAGCATTTAATACTTGATTTGAAAAAACAAATGTCTCTTAACACCAGCCCTACTGTCGAGTATGTAAATGAGAGTTTATAAGAATAGAACAGCTGCAAGACTCATGAAAGTAGGCACCATCTGACCCAGAACGTCTCCCAAACTCTCTTCTTCCTCCTCCATTGTCTCTCTCTACTTGACTCTTGTGTAAAAAACTATAAAATTACAATATACTTCACTATATATATACTCATTGTCAACTGTTGTCCTCTTCTTCATCTTATGTATAACTAAAAAAAATCCCATCAACTTCCAAACCAATCAAGAGAGTCTTCATCAATGAAACTAAAATTAGGGCTGCCCCCTCTCGGTCGTTTTGGTCTTGGTCGACTAAGAAAACAACTAAAACAATATGTCTCTTCTTCCAAGTTATAAAAAACTATTTATAAAAGTATGCACATCCAGATGATGAATACTAGGTGCTGGACAGAAAAAACATGAAAAATGGAGTCTGCACACTAGAGTTCTGCTCCCATGAACATTTAATTGATTACCACCAGTGACGTTTCAAGCAATGGGAGCAGTATATATCTAGTGTGCAGACTCCATTTTTTCGGACTTTTTCCAAGTTAACCTCTAAAACAGGGCTTGAAATATATACCTTTCAAAAAAAATCTAACTACTGACAGATTTGTTTAAATGTTTGATTAAGATAGTCCACCTTGTTAGTTGTATTCTGGGTGCTCTGCATTGTGTTATTGTTACTGAGATGCATCAGGAGATGTAGTGCTATTCAGCTCTGTAAAGCAGTGGTTTCCAACCTTTCTGCCATCATATGAAACCATGCTTGTCAGAGTTGTGAGCAGTACAATTGAGGTGATTGTCCCTTTTAACATGGCATTTCATTTGAATATATTAAGAGGCCAGACAGAGCCAAATATTAGAGAAGAAAACCCAAAACTGACAGAACTGTATGTAGTCTAAACTGCTTACTTTTCCCTTGGTTCAATGATCAAACATGTATTTGGAGAAATCTCATTCTCCAGGACACACTTTACCAGTAAATCCAAGGCACTATATAACTATATGCACCTTGAATTTACTTTGGCATATGCTGACATTTTAATCATCCTCAATCCTCCAACTGCACAGACAACTGAAGACAAGTGATAAAGCGAAGGTGATGTATGTGTTATGGTGCAAATGCCGGATATAAAAGTGCTAATTAACCTGTAAAACACCTCACATCAGAAGACTTTTCTGACGACCACCAGAGGCACAGACAAACAGATTTTCGAGGAAGCAGGTATAGCACAGAGAAACTACTAGGGTGCTAAACAAACTACAAAACATTCATAACAGAGGGTAGATCGACACACTGAAGCCAGCAGAAGCTACAAACATCACACACAACCGTGGCAACTTTAATCTAGCAGGGGACGGGTACAACAACGATTAAACTCTACAGGGAGGATAGCTCAGAGCAAAGATTAGGAAAACAGGCTCAAAAGCGCACCCTGACGGGGACAAGGGCGCCCCTTTCCCCGGGACACGAGACAGCAAAACACAACAACCTACAACCGAGGGTCAGCTAATACCAGCAAACAGAGAGAAAACACAACAAGTTGGGGATCACACATGTTCAGCTATGATCTGCAGCAAGACTGCACAACAACAGGTCCTGAAGAAGGAGCACAACACGCACAAACAAGAGCAACACTGAGCGGCACAGCGATCCGCCGCAGCGAGGGTAAACACTAAACTGTAGTGCAGGGGGTGCAACTCACCGTGTGGTATCCCCGGGCTATGGGCGGCTTCCCGGTGGGGTACGGATCCACGGTGTCGATGATCGTCTGCCTCTCCCCTTTCTGGTTGATCTTCCGAAAGCGCCGACGGGACTGTCTGTGCGAGGCTTGCCGCTGGAAGTACTCCTCATTTTCATCCATATAGTCCACCTGGAAACGATAGTGAGGGAGGGAGACGGAGAGAGGGGGGAGTGACTGCCTTCATCTTCATTCACGCCCTTCTCCAACTAAAAAAACACACACACGCTCAAATCCCAAAAACCCCACCCTCCTCCTCCCTGTACTCCATCTCCGATTCCCTCCCACCTCCTCTCCTCCTTCCTGCCTCTCATTGCGTAAAAATAGAAGTGTGTGTGGGCTGCACGATGCACACCTACGTCAAAGGGTGCTCACAACACAAAAAGAGAGACAGAGGGAGAGAGAATCTGAAGGAGATGGAGAGCAGATTGATCGACAAGACAGTGATAAACAGAGATAGAGATGAAATAGACACACTCGACTCTCTCTGTCTCTGTTAAACGTATTAACCACAATGAAATTACACGTTAAAACAAGATAAAATCCATGTTTCCATTTTTTTATGAACTGGAAGGAGGGGGGAAAAATCCAAGTGGAAACTGGCACATGATGCCACTTCGACATAGCAGGCAGTGAAGTCGCAGTTTTCGTCAGTATTGTTGGTTAAACGGGACCACTCACACTGCTGCCTGGCGGGTTTGGGTCATGCTCAAATGACATATTTAAGTTTTCTTCTTCTTCTTGGACCCGTGCCTCGCACTCACTCGCCACTTTCACTGCAGCTTCACATTTCACAGCGCTCAGCCGTTGGGATTACACCACTAAAATCTCTCTCTGCCGCCGCCGTACCAACTGCTGCCATGACAACGGCCGGGGAGCTGTGTGTGTGAGTGAGAGCGTAAGTGTGATTGTGTGTCTAATTGCAGATCTCGGAGCAAATGTGTGAGAGCATGTGTACAGTAACGGACACGTGAGCGGCTTATTTTTCTCTTTTGACGTGTCTTTGCTCATGTTAGTGCATCTTTCTGTGTGTGACTCAAACTTGTAGCAGGGGAGAGTTTAATCATAATGTATGTACAGTAGAGTTCAGCAGCACAAAAAACCCTCCTCAGTAATTACAGGGCAGGTTGGCACCTATTATAGCAAAAGGGGGTAAGGCCAGAACGTGTCTGCAGCGAGCAGAGCACAGCAGAACAGAGGGTGTTATTACTGAGGGGTTTGTGAGCAGCTGATACAGGCTCAGTTAACAGACCCCCCCCACTCATGGAGACACAGCAATTACAGCTTGTGATGTGCTGCTGTGGCTGCAGCAGTGCCAACTAGTCTTTATTATATACTGTCAAGACGTGGGTTATGTTTCATGTCTTTAAAAAAAAAGATGGCAGAGGGGAGGATTTGCATGTGCTAGAAATGGTGTGGAGAGTGAGTGCGTTGGTGCATGTATGTGTGTGTGTGTGTGTGTGTGTTTGTGTGTTTAGTTTTAAGGTGGCAATTTAATATGCGAGAAACCAGATAACATCTTTGCAGTGGACAAATGGTCAGTCAGCAGTCAAAATGGTGTCATGTTTTGGCTTCATCTGCCACAGCTTTGCTGGCCGAAGTTGTCAAAACATTTGCACAGCTTTGTTCACTGCCTCTCAACACGCTGTTGCCTGCTGCAACTGTTCAACAGATCATTAATTATTGTGTTTTTCCTCCGTTTTTTCCTCTTTCAACATCCATCTGTTTGTTTGGATATGTGGAAGGTATAAATGATAGGAAATGTACATTTACAAGCATGGAAATAAACTATTAAAACAGCAAGTTTTTCCTCTTATTTTACGCTGTATATCTGTCAGGGCTCATCTCAATCATTCGGTTGATTTCAAATGGTCTTCAGATCAGATAGGACAACGATCAGATGTAAAATCGATTAAAATGATTGATACCATTTTTTCCTTTCAGATACCGATTCCGATACCTGAACTTGTGATGTTGTGACTTGATATGATTGCTATCATTGTTGTATGGCCTAGCTCAGATTAAAACCTTTGTATAACATGAATAAATACATACAGAGAATGAACGGCACATAACTTTCTTTTATTATCTAGTTTGAGGGATTTTCAAGTGTAAAATATTGCCAAGTTGCTGACATGTTGCTAGCTCTGGCTAACGTTACACTCTCCGCTAGCACTTGCCCGATCGGTACGTGTGCAACTCTCAACAGAGATGAGGCCATCTCGCTTCTTTCTTCTTCTTGCGCAGTACCGATCGGGGACGTGTTGTTATTCCTGTGTAGCGTGAATGAGCTGATAAATGATATGATAACGTGATATTGGATCGGTGCAAAGTCTCATATACTCTATTCAAAATGTAAAACATTTTCTTTCTACTTTTCTCTGTCTTATATTCAAACTGATATTTCAAACTGAATATTTTTAGGTTTTGGACTGCTGGTCGAACAAAATAGGCTTGAGGAAATTGTGATGGGCGTTTTCACTATTTTCTAGCAATGCATTGTTTAGTGGAGATTTTATATCAATAATCTTAAATCATCTTTAGTTCTATGAATCTCTGTGATTTGATGCATCTCCCTACTGGTGGACATGATCACCTCACAGGGATAAATATCAGTAGTGTTCCCCGTGAAAACTGAAGAAAGCTTTTTGATGAACAGGGAAACATCTTATAACAAATCTCCAGTCCAGCATACAGTAGATTCAACTCTCCAGACCTCCTGTCATATTTTAGTCTGCAATTTTCAGGTTCCCTTATCCGATGTAGTGCATCATAAAATGAGCAGACTTACAGCAGCAGCGAGTTCAGTGTACATATATTTTCTCGCAGCACTATAAACAACAGCTGACAACGATGATTTTGTCTCTAGTATGCTGCTGCCCTTTAGCACAAACTCATCAGCAACACCGCATCTGTTCTGATCCGCGGGCCTCGGAGGGCTTCTGGTGAACAGATGATTGAGACGGGGACGAGTTTTGTTCTCAACGACTTCTTCAGTGAGCCAACATTTTGATTTGCCATAAAACTGGGTCAGAGCTCCTACCAGCCGTGGACTCGAGCAACCCCGACACATGCTGGACTCCATTAAAGACAGTTCGATACAGCTGTGCTTTAAGGCTGTGATGACATGTCAAATACGAGACACTCAAAAAGGATTAGTACAGACACATCACAGGACCAACTCTCAGGGATTTTATTCCCAAATAGCAGCTATACTCTGCTGTAGGTAATGTAGGTTTGGTGATCCACATGGGCACATCTTAACACATGAAGGAATTACAAAATCAATCCAGTATACTAACATCACAGACGACTGAAGCTAAACTTCAGTCTTCAAGGGCACTATAGTTTACAAAAATACAAGATAGGTGTTTGGTTTTGGGTTATAAGTGATAGAAAATCAACATTGGGGTGGGAAAAACTTTGTAAAAAATAAAGAATGACTGTTGTATTTTAGTGTGTTTGACACCTGTGTGCTAAAAAGTCTGAAAAATGTGACTCACCACAATCATCTCTGAGGGTTCCAGGACGATGCACTCGCATCCACGTCGCAGGCTGCCTGCCGATCGCTTCCCGAAGCTGGACAGAAAAAAGAGAAATGAATAAAATGATGAGAAAAACAAGAATTTAGACGTCAACGTTTACCTAATAAAAGCGGAGCAGGTTATGTTGTTTCCCTGTACAATCTCTAAAATGGTATATTTCTTCAGACTCTCACTCTGGCAGCCAATACATCTGTGTGAGTCTATAATGTAGGTGAGTCTCTGTACAACCATATTTAAATATGCACTATGGAATTTCTGTATTAAATGTCGAACAGAGTAGCATTGAATGGACAGTTCCTCCTTTCAGCTGCGGCCACTCCCACCTGAGGGGAAACACCCGCCTCTGGAAAAGTCCACTTTGACGACGTCACAGTTTGTACAGTATGCCCCGCTCCTAATGAGGGGGAGGACCGGGGAGTATTAAAAGCAGCAGAGACCGAAATGTCCCAAAGAAGGGCAGCAGCCGTGGAAATTATGAGCATGAGGAGATCCAACTTGTGGGTTTGGTGAAGAATGCATCCTTTGTCCAGCACCCGACCTCAATGCAGAGACACAACGACTTCCTTGTTTGTTATTTTTAACATCTTCCGACTCAGAATGTGACCCACATCATGTCGGTTTTCTGATTGCTTTGTTAGATAAACTCAAGTGACTCCAAAAGAACACGCCACGATGGAGTTATGCATTATTTAGATTCACTAGCTGGGAGTTTATACCAGCAGGTGAGACATTTATCTTTAATTTACATTCAGTCACGGTGGCCTGGAAGCTGAAAACATTTATTTATTCATAATACTGTAGAGCTGAAAGGATTATAACATGCATACAATAGAACAAACAAATATAACAGCTTAAACAATCATAACGGAGCGGGTTGATCGATGGTCGGTGGAAATTAACCTGCAATAATCAATCGATAGCTTGAGTAACCCTTTCAAGGAAAAATGGCAAAGATTCACTGTATGCAACTGTTTCCTTAGTCTTTAATGACAGTAAACTGAATATTGATTGTTGATTGTACAAAACAATGACATTTAAAGATCAAACAATTGCTCAAATAATTGAGAAAATAATTGCAAGATTGATTAATAATTTAAAAAAAATATTGTTAGTTGCAACCTTAATAATGTATTAAATTATATTTAATTGAATTTATTTATTTATTTATGTCTTCATTTCTTTTTCTTATTCATTTTCAGACATTTTCTAATTAATTTTTTATATTTGATTTAATTATTTTTAGAGCTGCAACAATTCCTCAATCAATTGATTGCAAGAAAATTAATTTGCAACTATTTTGATAATCAATTAATTGTTTCAGTCATTTTTTAAGCAAAAAATATAAAAGAAAATTGCTGGTTTCAGCTTCTCAAACATGATGGTTTGTTTCTTGTCTTTGTCATATATGATAGTAAATGAAATATCTTTGAGTTTTTGACTTTTGGTTGAACAAAACAAGCAATTATGGACGTCTTTTTGGGCTCTAAGAAGTTCTAATGGGGTGTTTTATCATTTTCTAGACATTTCAAAAACACACGGGACAAGAGGACCTCTTGTATGTTGTGTTTTTGCCTTCTATTGTAAACCACATTTCCCCCTTGAGGGACAATAAAGATGAACTGAATTGAATTTCAAACACAACAATGAATCCAGAAAGCAGAAGATTAATCGCTAATGAAAATAATCTTTAATTGCAGTCCTAATTTATTTATTTATCCTCATTACTTTGCATTAACCTGCTGTTCTTTCTCATCTCATAAACTGGATCTATTGAGGCATTTTGTTTTGCTTGAACTTTCACTATGTAACTGATACAAAGTGTGTGTGTATATGAAGTTCTCCTCGGTGCTCACAGTGAAGTGAGCAGTGAGTAGTGGTGAGTGGCTACCTGTGTCGAGGCTGCGGAGGTGGCAGCCTCCATCAATCACACGGACAGGTGCAGACCTCGGGCACAGCATGGTCTAAATGCTTTGGAGCCCCAGGCTTGTGGCTACATGTTGTGGGTACAGCTTGGTCAGGCTGGATAATAAATACCAGCCAACTGCAAAGAGCTGGCGATTCTCTACCTGACACTTTGGCAAAGAGCAAATAATGATTTTTCGGGTGCCTTTTATTTTCTAAAAGTGGATTTAGCTTGCTTTGCTTTTCTCTTTCTGCCTCCTTTCACAGTCGAGCCTTTGTTGGGTTTTGTGTGTTTTCCTCTTTTGTCAGCCGTTCTGTTGTTTCTCTGCCAGGGCTGCAATTTTACTTGACTAATTTGTCAACTTTCTGATGCCTTTTGAACAAGAGTTTGTCAAATAAAGTGCACATGATTACAGTTAACTTCTGCTTTGAGAAGCATAAAGTCAAATCAAAGACAGCCTGAGTGACTGGACGGGACCACGGCGGACTGAGTGAATACAGGCAGTGAGGTGGTTAATGCTGATGGTTGCTGTTTGCTTTGCCTGAGCTCCGGTTTAATGCGTTTTAACTCTGCTTGTATCCCCGACATACACTAGCCTGAATTCCACCACAGGGCCAAACACGGCTACAGCATGGAGAGCAGCTTACTCTGTATTTTCTCTCACAAGAAGACAAAACGTTGTAATTCTTCTGCAACTTATTTTCCAGCAAAGATGATTTGTCAGCTGGGCAGCAGCTTCAGAGGAACGAGTGAGGGCTTTTGATCTGGGTTTTTACAGACATTTGGAGTCGGTACCGGCTCTGATCCTGTTGAGCCTCCGTTGGCTGGTTCCACTTTGGAAAAGCGAGAAGCCTACGCATCGCATAAAGAACGTCAGGCCACCAAATGCAAACACCAAAGCAACATGTTCAATCATGTTCCTCCATTACATTCCTGACATTAGTAATCCAATCCTCCATTTTGCAGGAGGCAAATGCCACTGGCAATGTGAGATATTAAAGAAGGGATTATGGAAGTGGAGAGTGAGGGGGTGGGAGGGCTTTTCTAACACAAACGTGTCTTGTTTAGAGATTAAAGCCTCCGCTGCTCTATGACTAGTCCTGAGCAAATATAAAGTACGAGATCTGCTGTGTGGGTGAACGTATATCTGACAACAAATATGTCTAAGACAAACATTTGGTTCTCCCGGTGGATGCTTGGCTGGATTGTGCATCTTTGCAGCAATCAACACCGTCACACTGCAAAGTTTGACTCATGTAAATGGTTTCATTAGCTCTACCAATGATGTGTGCACAATCTATTTACTATTAATAATTCAGCACTGAGGAATTCAGGTCCACAACTTTGTGCTTTCTTTCCCTGAGAACTCCAGTGTGTGCTGGCGGACAAACCAGATAAGAAGAAGATAAGAAATGTGCCAGATGGTTGAACAGGTATGTAACTCATTTATAACAGAGCACAGCGCTGAGCAAAGATTATACTCTCCACGCCCAAAATGCTGTTATATGTGCTTCGTTCAACTGCACAATTTTATATACCAAAGTCGAAAAAATCATTGTCTTCACTCCACTTCACTTTATTGTCCCTTCAAAGGGGAATTCACCCTGCAGAAGCCATTAAAAATACAACAGACAACATGCGGTACATAAATACATAAAGACGCAGCACATATATAGACAGACGACCCCCCGAAACAACTCATCAAAAAAAGAAACAAGCCAGAAACTTTAAATCAACAACTTTGCAATTTAAGAAACGATACAACTTGACGTATAACATATTTTTTTGTACAGCAGCTTAATGCTGCATTCATGTCATATCAGATTTTAGATATCAGATATTAAAATTGGCACTTTAAGGCCTCTACACGCTTTTTATTTTTTTCACGTGATTAATTTGCGCGTCAATATATTTTTTTAAACTGTTGTATTTGTTGTGAATACTTTAACATAGAACGTGAATATTCCACTTCGAAAAAGGGCCTTATTTTTTTTACAGAATAAGGTTGATTTTTCGGAGGTTTCGCACTGTGAATAAAAGCATCAACCAATCACGTTGACAAATTCCTTCAAATACAACAACAGGGAGGCTCCGTAGTCCGAACCAGGATGGCAAACTCTATTACTCTATACTTTCAACCTTGACAAAGGCAGCGCAGACCAGATCCACTCCTTCTGTTCTTACCTTTCACAATAAAAGCCCTAGATATATATACACTGCGTAACTGTTTACCCGAGGCAAATTCACTCAGAGCATTTCGCTAAAAGGAAAGTAAAACAGCTTACAGTAGCTTAGGCTTTACAACAATTTACCTGAGACAGACTAACAGACGCTGCTTTTAGAGCTTGACTTGGTGTTTGTGCAATCGCAAGTGCTTTACAGGTACGAAACTGACAAATTAGTCACAAGATTATGGCTGCAACTAATGATTATTTTCATTGTCGATTAATCTGTTAATTATTTTCTCGATTGATCGATTAGTTGTTTGGTCTATAAAATGTCACAAAATGGTGAAAAATGTTGATCAGTGTTTCCCAAAGCCCAAAATGACGTCCTCAAATGTCTTGTTTTGTCCACAACTCAAAAATATTCAGTTTACTGTCATAGAGGAGTAAAGAAAGCAGAAAATATTCACATTTAAGAAGCTGGAATCAGAGAATTTTGACTTTCTTTTTTTCTTAAAAGAAAATCAGATTAATCGGTTATCAAAATAGTTGAC
This sequence comes from Sebastiscus tertius, assembly GCA_916701665.1. NCBI lineage: Eukaryota > Metazoa > Chordata > Actinopteri > Perciformes > Sebastidae > Sebastiscus > Sebastiscus tertius. The sequence continues at coordinate 12,802 of CAKAOH010034044.1, forward strand.
GATTAATTTAATAGTTGACAACTAATCGATTAATCACTGCAACTCTAAACAAGACAGTATAAATATAAACAAATGGAGATTCTCTACTAGATCCTCCACTACTATCTTTTCAAAGAGTTCCCATGCGTGCTGCCATCAGACGCTTTGTATGAGCTGGTGTCAGACAGGCGGCCAGTATCTCATTTTCAAATTAAACCCTGAAGCTCTCTCTCAGTTGACTGACTGACATCTCCCCTGCCTCAGTGGCCTCGCATTCCCCTCCCGTTATACAACAGGCCTGGGCGTCTGGAATGTCATTCCACATGCATCACCAGCCTTTCGCTCGGCGAGCCCGCCAGCCCACCGCCAAAAGCCTCAGATCCATTCTGCCGTCTGACTGAACCGGTGCAATCCCTAATCTGCACCCCTGGTCTGAGCTGGAGGATGAGGAGGGTGTAGGGGAGGAAGGAGGTGGGGGGGCCTCCTCACTCTGTTAATCCATTTAACTGACTAAGTGGTGAGAGGGCACACCGGCTTTTTTAACCCACCGGACCCTTAAGAAGGACAAAGATTAAACTCTGGTTATGTAAGATTTTAGACCCACGTCTCAGGAGTGAATGTCAATGAAAACATCCGGGCTTGAAGGGTTTCCCAGCATCCCCTTCTGGGCTGCAGCTGACCATCCGACCACCTCTCACCTTGCAAACATACACAGAATTCCTTTGGAGTAGCGGCGTGACTGCACCACACAAATACCCCGAACCTTTGCCCACTTTCGCCGTTGCCGAAATAGAAGCTGACACCGATGCCGAGAATGTACGAATGTCTTTAGCTTCCCAAAATACAACCTCACCGACATCGTACTGGCAAAGAGAAAAGGGCACTGAAGCAGAGTTTTAGAGAGAGAGAGAGGGAGAGAGAGAGAGAGAGAGAGAGAGAGAGGCAAGCCGCTTAAAACTTTTCCAAATCAATCAATCATCGCTGCATCTATAAACCATTTCTATCACATTCTCCCCACAGCAGGAGCCCCATCTTTGTTTTGGTTTCAAAGTTGCCAAAAGTCTTGTGTAACCCCCCCAAAAACATGAAGAAAACACACCCCTTTTACTGGCAGCACACACTGCACACTGACAGATCCAAAATAACATCAAAGTCGTGCTTCACATTCCAGACTTGAAGGTTTTACTGCAACCAGCTCCCGGCTCGGAGACGAGTCAGATTTTTAAATTACAACCAAAAACACAGGAGTTTTTTAGGCTCAGCTTTAGTGAGCCGTACACACAGTGAGTGTTGACACTCACCCCCGACTCTCCAAACTGCTCCCCCGGAGTGACACCACCACCTGATGAGATAACTCCTTCTAAAATATCCCCCCCGCTGTTAGTCCACAGTCGGTCTGACAAGCATGTTCCAAGTCCCGAGACTTTGGTGTGACTGCGGCATATCGTCCTGCGCACACCCGAGTGTTGCTGTCTGAGAGTGTGTGGCTCTGAAAGTGTGTGTGTGTGGTGGATCAGCCTCTGTCCAATGGCTCTGCCCCCTTTCTCTCTCTCTCTCTCCCTCTCTCTCTCTCTCCCTCTCTCTGTGTAATGTAGTGCATTAGTGACTAAAGCCAACATTCCAGCGTACGACTCACTTCCTGCTACAGAGATGCAAGTGAGTGAGAGGGTGGGGTGTGTGTCATGGAGGGGTGGTTAGGTGTCCTCCCTTTTCGGTTAATGAACATCTTTACCATGAATTCTGTAGAATTAAATAAAGATATTCAGTTTTGAGTCAACTGAAATCTCTTTAAAGTAATGAGTTAATTATTGTAACTTAAAGTCGGGGGTAGGCAGAAAGTTTTTGGCATCATTGGGCAAAAAATCCATAATAACTTTTCAGCATATTGTAATTCAAGTGTTCTGAGAGAAAACTAGACTTCAGGCTTTAAAAAAATCTAGCCCGTGACAGAAGACTTTGGTCAATCACAGGTCATTTCAGAGAGAGAGAGAGCGTTCCTATTGGCTGTTCATTCAGTGGAGGCAGCTGTCAATCACTCACAAACTCCAATCAAACGGTCAAACTAGGCAGCGCTGATCAAATATGAATCAATATTCTGTTACTGTAATGCCTATTTCTAGCCTGAAATGTTTTCAGACACATCTTGTAGTGTGCTGGTTAGCTGTAAAATGAGAAAGTTTGCTCCAGCTGGTGGGCGGTGCTTGGTATTTCCTCAACAGATCTCAATATGGCTGCCGAGTCACAAACATTCTTGAGCGTTGACCGTTTGATCGGAGTTTGCGAGTGATCGTCAGCTGCTCAGAAACGGCAGCTGGACAACAGACTCCAGCTCGGCTCTGATTGGTTGTTTTCCTCCAGTCTGTGAAATCTTGCAGATGCCATTAGGAGCACTGGAGGACACAGAAGCACATGATTTCAGATTTCCTGTTTCATGTACTACTGTCAGGACATAGTGACCGTTTTATAAAAATAACGTTCCAATTCTACCAACTGCAGCTTTAAACTCATGAGCAGAATAATTATCTAGCTGATCTTTCACATACTTAGCATACTTCCCCCACAGTATTTGAGTTAAATACTTTGATGAAAGTCATGCAATAGAAACTCGTTATGGGTATTTTTTTTACACATGCAACTCAGATCACTCGCATGTTCTTTTCTCTGATCAAAATTAAAACCATGATGAAGATAAAAAGGAATCCTAACCACTTGTCCTAAAGACACGTTTAGTTGTTTGAGGGTTGCACTTGATGACATCTAGTTCATTCTTATTCCTATTGAATTTGAATGAAGGTATTGTAAGTCTGCCAAATGAATAAATGTAAAATATAATGTAAAAGTACCCACTTCAGCCACTTCCCCTGTACTTTTTAACTTCAGCCACAGACTACGTGCTCATGGTTCAGCACTGATCCTGGTTTGAATGTGGAAGCTAACAACACAGCTCAAGATGTAATGAGTAGGCAGCATGGCGGATGAAGGATTAGACTTTAAACTGCTTTCCTGGAGAAAAAACAAACATAATTGGCAACTAGCAGCTCCTGTCAACACCGAACACAAACAGAAGAGTTGTTGATTGAACTTAACTTCTTAAGTTTGTCAAACTTATTTTCATAACTTTCTATAAAGTTGAGGGACTTGCAAGGGACAACAGATCTTTTTATATATAAATATATATATATTTACATATATATATATATATTTACATATATATATATATATATATACATATACATATACATATATATATATACACACATATATAAATAAATGGTATGGATGGTAAAAAATCAGAACAAAAATGCTGTATCCTACAGTTCATAACAATGCAACTTGATAGTATCTTTACATCAAACCTCCCTGCCAGATACTGTAAATAGCTACTGTACGTCTTTAAACTCCACAGCCCCAATTTATATCGCAGGCTTTCTATTAAAAATTTAAAGTATCCACACTAAAACCAAGATCATTCCAATGACTTCATCAGCCAAAACATTTTCAGAGCATAGACTGTAGGATGGACTACGGTTTTGAAGCTTCGAGTTCGGCATAGTGGCCGTCGCCATCTTGTTTTTTTTTGCAACCAGAAGTGACACGAGATGGTGGAGCTAAGTACAACCGAACGCTGAATAAGACATTTTCAGGCAACCAAAAAGGTTATAATTAACTTCCATGAACTGAAAACTCACCGTGAAAGGGTTAAAATTGTAAGACGAAAACACAGACAACGCCCAGACCGGATAACGCCGTGGTAGCAACCTGCCAATCACAAGGTATCCCCGCCCTAAAGCATACCATGCTTTATGGTCTATTTGACTCTAAATGGGACCATAAGTTACTAAATGAACATCATGCTGTATTGAAGAAGACTTGAAATTAGCGATTGAGACCATAAACTCATGTTTACAATGTTTACTGAGGTAATAAATCATTTTCTCATAGACTTCTATACAATCAGATTTATTTTTGCAACCAGAGGAGTCGCCCCCTGCTGGCTATTAGAAAGATTGCAAGTTTAAGGCACTTCAGCATTGGCTTCACTTTTCAGAACCAGAGGTTGCCGCCTGTTTTAGAGACAGAGTAGATATTATACAACCGTTTTCACAGGCTATGTAAAAATCAGTGGAGTTCCCCTTTAAATTGAGTTATCTCTGCGAGTTTTACATCAGAACAGCTTATCAACAAACTGAACAATCCTGCACTAATTCAGTTCAATTCCACATTTGAAGGAGCCTAGTCTCTCATAATGGTTTTACAGTGAAGACAGTTATGTTGGCCAGTGGCCTTATAACTCTGGTACCAACGCTCATGTGAGTCACTGCTGGCAACAACCAGAAAAGTTATTTTTAAACGTTTTTCTCTAAAAAGAGGAAAATTCTCATTGCTTGCACAATCACTTTTGAATGTGATTGTAGACGTGTTTCAACATCCCGAGGGTCATGAAAGTCTCCACATGAGTGACCACATTAACTTTCAATCCAAGAAGTAGCAAAAACATGAAATCTTTAGTTATAGTAAGCCTTGTTTTTATCCATGTGAGGAGTAAAAAAATCCCCTTTCAAGCCTATTACCATCTGTCAGCTCCCACAGAACATACAGTATATGAGCAATACTGAACAGACATGAGTGAGATGTGTGTTTGCACGATTGCAGAATAAATTATCGCTGCATCAGTTTGTCATCTCCAGTCACAGATGAGTCTGCCTGAGCTGCTGCTGGCTGTCAAGAAATGATTTGATGCTTTACTGACCTTTTCTCCCAGCAGTTCACACAAACAAAAGCGATGAGGCCGACACTCCTCCGCTAACTTGAACTCTGGCTGCTGATATGTGCAGATTCAGTTAAGAGTTGTGGTTTCGGTTAGCTAATATAAGGTCAGTGAATGACCGGAGGTAACTTCCTGACAGCTGATAGTGCTAATAAATGGAGGCAGAAGTATGGAGGAGGGGAAGTAAAACCAGTACGGGGTTAACAAAGTGTATATCAGGGTGGAAGTAAAGAGTTCCATACAGCGGGGTGTTACTGAAACTGAACTAAAAAATACTTCAACATGCTCAAAATGGAGATCAACACTCATAAAATGTTGCTGATCTGGGGAAAAGGCAATTAAGACAGCTATTACTTACATGCGTTGCCAGATTCTGGCTCTGTCCATTGCTTATAAGAAGTTGCAGAGTTGCAGAAAACAGAGCTGAAGCATCTTATTTTAAAATTAATTAATTTTATAAATAGCAACGTTCCTGAAGGAAAATCTAACCCAATACCACCAACAACAAATCATACTTATTTTACATAGACTTCACAAATAATGCCAACATCAGACTACACAATATTAGCCTGATAACTGCCCGACCGACAGATGTGGAGCACCTGGAAAGAAAATGAACATCAGGTGCGACAGTTGCTTTTTTTTTTTTTTATCCTTGTAGTTTGTCATAGTGGAAGACAACGACAACAAATGGCACAAAGACCTATTTTTTTTTGCCTCATCTCGCCTAGTTTGACAACTTCTACAGTACAATATGTTCTGTGACGTAGACCAATAGGAAGAACAGAGTGTTCTTTCAACTGTAAAACATGGCGAAGCAAACCAAATCAATCATACTTGCGGCTACTTGTGTCACCCTCTGCACATAAAACACTACGGCTGTCCTCGACCAAAGAAATTCTTAGTCGACTAACACCCATATGATTTCATTACACGGTTGAATACTCGATTCTGATTGGTCAATCACAGCGTTCTATTTTCATACTCTGGCGGCCCGTTTTTGTGTCAAATCATTGATTTCTTAAGTAGGTAGCCATGTAATAAGCGGGATAATGTACAGCTAGCAAGATTCCTCCGCATGGCCCTGTCGGGGTTTATTTCACAACAATGACCCGCTCGCTGTATATTATCCCTTACTTATCTACTAATCCATTATATTTAATCGTCAGATCTGTGAAACTGAGGTTCTCCACAAAGAATCACATAAAAGCACCACTTTAAATCTTGTGTTTACCAGAGATATGTTCTTGGAAATAAGTCATTCAGCATAAAAGAGCATAAAAAACGAGAATCGACTAAAGAGATCTTAGTGGACTAAGACCAAAATGACTGATTAGTCGACTAATCGACGAAGAGGGGGCAACTCCACATCCGCACCTTTTCTTTTTCTATAAAATGGGAAGGCCAAAGACGGAGCCTACCTATACCAAGAAGTGAATGAATGATTCCAGATTGAGCTTCATTCATAAAACTGTTATTACATACATAAACATTTGCTGTCGGTGCTGCCGGAGTGGAACAGTCAAGTCGGTCCCTGATGCTTTACTGGTGTATATCGTCTGCCATGTTTCTCCGCCAAGTCACGGCAGAAATGAATCACTCTGTGATCGCCTAATCCATTACCATGTAGCCTGATTTACTGATTTCCTTTAATTAGATGTTTTACACAACACATGTTTCTACATGCTTTAAATCTGTGTCACCCCGCTTACTAAGATGTATTTATTTGGGTTGTATTTGATTTCACGCTGGCCGCTGGGTTAAATAAGGCACAGCGCTCATGCCTCTTCACCTAATGACTGAGTCACTCCTCTTCCCCTGTATCACATCTCACTACAGCGACTAGCGATGGGAGGGGAGGGGGAGCACAGAGAGAGAGACAGAGGCACTGAGTGAATGATGGAAGCATATCAGGTTTTCAACCTTGCTGCCAGAGTAGATATGAGCAGCCATTTCTGGGCAAGGCCTGTCTGAAACCCAATTCCACCACATCTTTAAAAGCTTCAGGAAGTCCCGCTGGACTCCATTCAGTTCCTCGTGTCACAACCAATTTCCCCTCCCAGCCATTTTGCCCCTCACCATTTCTACTCCTCTTTTTTTTTCTTTGTCGCTATGCCCAAAATAATGACAGAAAAAAAATTCAAAGTATGAAAGTGATGTGTGATGAAACAATACAACGGTTGAGGCTTTAAGAGGCTGCTAATGTGGAAATGTGTCAACATGTAAACAACCATTCGATATTCAAACCTGTCACTTCTGTGAAAAACACCGACAAACCTGTTGGAACAGGAAGTGTGATAGTTATGCATCAACTCTTGACGTCAAATGACTAACAGTTAGATCTACAGGATTTCTAAAGAATTTTCCTGTTAATGAGAAAACAGTCATACAACCGCTGTCATGAAAAAAAAAATGTGTTATCAATCTTTTATTCCTCCCTGATTTGAAAATGAACACTGTAATTCGAATGCTGAGAGAGTTTCATGACCCAGACGTCCTTGAAAACTTGAACCACAATGTGTCATTTTGAATGTGTCATTTCAAAAATGTCTTCCTTCTTGTCACCGGGGAAATAGGTCTCGCTTCATTTCCCCCCCTCAAGAATGATGTTTTTAATGCGGCAGCCATGCACACCAAGGGCTGAGGTAGAGGCTGAGACTATAATAGAGTGCTCTATCTTTATCTTTATACCAGTAAATGCACTAATTTTTCGTGCTATGGAACTTATCAGGTCATATCATCAAACCTTATTTGAATGTGTTTTAGCAGATGGTACTCTGCAAGTCATTTTAATGAGTCTTTATGTTATTGACACATTCCTCTGTGGTTAAGGTTTAGGCCACTAAAACTACTTGGTTCAGGTCATGGAAAGATCACAGTCATGTTTAAAAGAAACCTCCATTAAATGTCGATCAACCACCCAAGAGGTTTTGTGGTGCTAAAACACTAAAGCGTTACTTCCACCTTTGCTTCTGAGAGAGGACAGTCGATATTCACATGATCACAAGAAGTCAAGAAAATGTCAAAATTTTAACAATCAACCAATACAAATGTAGGTTAAATAGGCTCCTGACCAGTAGGAAAACTCTGGGTCTGAAAAGTGAAGCCAATACAGAAGTGCCTTAAACTTGCATTCTTTCTAATAGCCAGCAGGGGGCGACTCCTCTGGTTGCAAAAAGAAGTTTGATTGTATAGAAGTCTATGAGAAAATGACCCTACTTCTCACTTGATTTATTACCTCAGTAAACATTGTAAACATGAGTTTATGGTCTCAATCACTAGTTTCAAGTCTTCTTCAATACAGCATGATGCTCATTTAGTAAATTATGGTCCCATTTAGAGTCAGATAGACCATAAAGCAGGGGATGCTTTAGGGCGTGGCTATCTTGTGATTGACAGGGCGCTACCACAACGTTGTCGGGTCTGGGAGTTGTCTGTGTTTTCGTCTTTGAACTTTAACCCTTTCACAGTGTGTTTTTAGTTTATGATAGTTAAGTTAATTATAACATTTCCGTCGACTAAAAGTTTTCTTCTCATTCAGCGTTCGGTTGGACTTAGCTCCACCCTCTCGTATGGCTTATGGTTCCAAAAAAAAAAAGATGGTGACGGCCAAAACGCCAAACTCGAGGCTTCAAAACGGCAATCCACAAACCAATGGGTGACGTCACGGTGACTGTCCACTTCTTATATACAGTCTATGCTACTGACTGCATGTCTACAGAAAATTAGTGGCAGTTTGCATTTTGTTGATCTAGCTGTTGTTATTCTCCTCAACATTTTTCCCCGAAGTCAAATTATCCTGCTTTATATTGTGATTAAAGTGACACTGTGCTCAATGTGAAGTTTGTGCATCATGTGTATAATTTAGTGCGGTTGACAGAAACCAGACAGTCTTGTGCAATGCAGTTGGCCTCACTGTAAGAAAAAGTGAGCTAATTATCAACCATATACAGTCTGGTCTCATGCAGCAGAGTGGACCGCTACACCGGCCTCCTTGCAACATATGCTTAGCAAACATTTTCAGAGGCCTCTCTTCCCCAGTGACTGCGGTCGGGCATTAACTTTAATCTGCCAATACCTTCAAACCCCCCCCTCCGGCATCCCACACACACATTTTCACCTTGGCAAAACTGAAAAGGTTATATTTAAGAGGGGAGCAGCTTTGTGGCACCTTTCCGATCGAGCCTTTGGTTTTTAAATGCCTCCCACGTCCGTGTGAATCCGGAGAATGACCGCAGCCGACCCCCGCAGTGCTGCCGGGACTGCTCTGTTCCGCGGGCTAAAGTGACGGCCCGAGTGCTCAGAGTGGCCGTAGGTGTGTGTGTGTGTGTGTGTGTGTTACGCAAGCCTTAATGGATGAAAAGATCATTGTTTTCAAGACGCCCACAGAGATGGTTCATGTAACAGATCCACTTGTGAAATCACAGCTTTTTAACATTTGGGTCTTGGCTTCAGAGGTGGTGATCGCTGCTGTGAGAGGGGAACATGAATGCTAAGTCCTCCGATGGTGTCGTACATAATTATTATCCATCATGGGGGTGGGCTCAGGAGACACACTAGCTTTCTCCCACTCTTATTTCCTTCAAAGACTATAATATTTGTTTCCTCGGTACAACCCAGAAAAAAAAGGGGTGGAATTATATGTAAATCACGAGATGTTTAGAGTGACTTCAAACACTTTTTATACCACAACAAAATAAGATTATACCTTCCCTTCAATGTTGATAACATTACAATCAAAGTAGCTGGCGGCTGCTCAGTTCTTTCTAAATTCCTTGGTAACACTTCACTTTAAGTCCCCTATTTAGCATTTCTAAGCGTTCACATTTAAAGGTGCTCTATACGATATTCAGAGCATTAATATTGCAGCAAACAACAACTTGCTATGTAAAGATATAGAGGAGTAATGTCTACTTGAGCAGAGAATGAAGTCACTCAGATCAGCTGAACGTGTCTTTTAGTGCATGTTAGTGCACGTGAATATGCCCCACTGGCTAGCTCACAGTTACCGCTCTGCACCGCACTCATATGGCAGTTACAATTAATAATGCCATCCCGACCAGCGGCGCTGTTGTGGAAGAGTAGCACCCACCCTCCAGTTCTCCCCCCCAGGTTAACACTGTTAGCTCTGTCAGCGCCGTTGCCATTGTTTCCACTGTTAGCTGCCGGCTCAGCAGCCGCCATGTTGAGAGCTGTGCAGAGGCAATAGAAATGCTCCCAATCTCGCATTTAGCATCTTTAATAAATGATTTATAACACACTATAATGTAGTTGTATGCAGCCTAAAGGGAATTTTGAAGTGTTTATTAGTGTACAGTATTTGTTTGCATTCATAACTTCTCGATTATTATGACGACATATGTTTTATTATTACAACTAATTTTACAACTAATATCATTCATTATCTGTTTATACACCAGCATCCACTTACATTTACTTACAACTGCAGTATAGTGTGTAATAAACCACTTATTCAGTGTTTACATACTGCTTATAAATGCTAAATAGGGGGAAATAAAGTTAAGTTTTGCCATCACTTCTGGTGTAATATTTCCTATTTTTCTAAAGCTTCCTAACGTAACATATTTCTGTGGGAGGAAATATGTCCTGATGTAGAATTTGTTCTGCAGTACGACAGGAAGTTTAGTGTTTATGTTATTTTACCAACGTTATAGACTTTTTCCTGGGCAGGTGCTCATTCTCTTTGCTCTGTTTATTTTCTGTGTTCTAGCTATATATGTGAAACTAACTTTCACATTAAACAACTGGAAAGTGAAAGTAGAGATAGTTTTACATTTTGGAGCTTAAGACTTATTTATTCTTATATGTAAATCTGCTAATTAGGAGAGATGTGTGTTGAGACCTATATAGCAGGTCTGCAGAGTCACAATGCTAGAGTGTACTGTTGAGACTTTTGTGACTCTGTTTATGGTGGTAAACATGCAAAGACAGTATTTATGCACGACAGATTGTCAATGCTTGGTCTCTCTACAGTTGCAGGTATATGGATTTATGCACACTTTTCATTATTCATAATTATTTTAAACAAATTTGATGTATCTTTTTGTAACATCAGGGTGCATTTTATGCCGTCATCCTTTATCTCCTCTTGCTCAGGACTTTTTTTCCGTGGGGAGGCACAGAGAGAATTTATGCAGACCCTGTGAATGTTCCTCTAGAATTGCAGAAAAGTTATGCTGATGCCACCCACCTCTGGTACCTATAGCAATAAAAATGCTAGACACCAGCCCAGCATCTTTCTCTTAGCTGAGAGAAGCAACTACACACTGTGTGTATAAGAAGCACTGGAGTATCAGTGAGGCTTTTTTGATTTTTAATTATACCAGAAAGTAGTGCAAATTGAAACCATGTGTTTGAATTTGCTGCCCAATATTTGAGATGTCAACACATTAATATTTTATGTTCATTGGTTGGAGAAAATAAATATATAAATGTTTTAAACTTTTCGGAAAACTTTTCTCTTCTTCTGTGAGAACTTGTAGAAAGTCTAGTGTTAATGAGAGAAAAAGCTATTATCAGATTTAAAGTTTTCCTTTTGAGAAATAAACAACAAGCAGGTGTGCCCTTTGTAACCTTAAGTCTGCAAACAATGTTTAAAAAGCCAATTTGTGTCTAAAGCATCACCCCAGTTTGCTCCTTCGGATAAGAGCAGGTTGATAAGAGGGGAAACAAACTTTTTTGAGATAGTATAAATTAAAAGTGTCTCCTCTCTCTAGGATTAGCTTTTTATCTCCCGATGTGACTGTTCTAAATAGGTTTGAAGGGCGGAAGCTGCCTTAAAAAACGGCTTGATGATCCTACCTGCTTCTGGGCAAGAACATGGACTCCTTGATGAAGACGGAGCCGGACAGCAGGATGTACCAGCAGCTTCCGATGTCGTCAGGGCTGGAAGACAGAACGAGAGACGCAATGAGTACAAATTATCACAGAATGATATGGAGATGAACAAAACATATTGATTTTGAATAGTGAATAGAGTTTGGAATTGTGTCAAATTGGCAAGATATAGGCCTACAGTATATATCAACATTAATTCTGCAATTTTAAAGCAATATCTACTCTTTTATAAGTATATTGAATTAAGTATTGAGTAGAGAATTGCGATAAGATATATTGCGATATATTGTGATTTATTACCTTTTTCCAGCTGCAAATTATGCAGTTTGTCAACATCTGTTTTATCTAATAAGATACAGTTTTCACTCTGTTCATCTCAGAGTTTTCATTCACATATATTGAGGTCAGAGGTCAAGGGACCCCTTTGAAAATGGCCATGCCAGTTTTTCCTCGCCAAAATTTAGCGTCAATTTGGAGCGTTATTTAGCGTTCTTCCCGACAAGCTAACATGACATGACATGCACCAATCGATTCCTTAGGTTTTCTAGTTTCATATGATGCCATTATCTTCACTCTAGCTTTAAGACTGAGCCAGCTACAACCTCTGAAAGACAGAATAGTATTGAACTGTTAAGAGGTTAATAGTCTATATAATAAAAGATCGATACTTGACGTCCGCGTATCGACACAAAATTGCAATATTATGCTGTATCGATTTTTCCCCCACTCCTAATAGGCCCTGCTACACAATGATCAACCATTTCGATAATCTTTTAAGTCATCTTTTAAGCAAAAATGCCAAAAAACACACTGGTTAAAGCTTCTCAAATGTGAATATCTGCTGGTATTATTTGGTCCTCTATGATTTTAAACTGTATATATTTTGGTTTTGTTATGTTTGTCCCACAAAACAAGAAATAAAAAGGACCTCTATGATTGATCTATTATAAATCAAGAAAATCATCAACGGCTTAAACACTAATGAAAATAATCATTTTCTGGAGCCCTACTCTCTTTAACGTTGACATGTTTGCTTGATTTACACGGTGACGCACTGGTGCTGCGATTTAATGCATCGGCTATGCAAGACTGCTCCCAGTGCCAAATACAGATCACTGCTTTTAGAAAAAAACAAGAAAGTAAAAAGTAGAAAACATGAGAAAGAGAGAGCGCTGGAGAGGGAGAACTATGAATGAACCGAGGAATCATCGCTCATCCTCCCACACCCGTGGCCCTGCTGAAACGCTGCACAGACGAGGAAATTGGGCATCGCAGACGAAGTGAACTCAGACTGACCTCTGGATGATGTAGCTGGCTGTCAGGTTCTTACAACATGACTGGTAAACAAACACACAAGTACACAGACACACACACACACATACACAGTTACGCTGTACTTTTGGCAATTTAATTTTTATTACAGACACTTTTTCAGGTATTATGTGCCATTACTAGTGAACCAGAGGCCTTATTAAGGAACATCAAAGATTCTACCGAGCGCTTCAGATAAACAACTCACTAAATATGAAAGTCATAAATTAAATTAACCCCGTCAGTTTTAATAAAGCACGCTGTTAATTATTTATAATTTAAGTGCATCAGTTTTGTTTACTTGCTCATCTCGTTTATCTCAGGACTTTCATGGCTACCAGAGGGATTGCAAAGAGATGATCTCACAAGGCTGAAATCATCTACATGCAGGATTACCAAAGAGGCCGTGTATGTTAACCTAATGTACACAAATGTTATGCACAAGGATAAAGAAGTTAATGCTTGCTTTCACTCATATGCAACCGGCCAGATGGCTCAAAGGACAAACATAACATGCAGTCTTTGTGCAGCTCAGTTCAAATATCAGAGAAAACTGCCGTTTTTGTACCTGGATTTTGGTAGATATAGGATTCCCTGTGTGTTTTTACTTTAATTTGAGATTAATTTTCACCGTTCTGCATCAAACATGTCCCCTTACAGCCCTCTGACAGTAGTGGAAGAGGAAGTAGAAAACCAAAGAGGGAAGTATTCTCATGACACATAACACTGGCACCATCTTCCTCCAGTGCTGGGAATCTGACATGAGCACTGAAGTTTCAGCAGTGGTGGACAAAAATAGACACGTCAGTAAACAAACACTGCTTTCATTTTTGCTCTGATGATTCTCAACAACTGAAGCTGCACTATGACTGTAAAAAATTAGGATTATGTTGCTCGATTGTATGATTTACTGTCTCAGTTTGGTGCCTTTATTGCTCATTTCAGCATCCTGACTATATTGTCATTGACTAGTGTGTAAATGTTTGACTTATTTTGACAACATTTGTCTTTTTTTATTTTAATTAAAATTGTGAAATAGAACTATGCATGACCAATCAAGGAAGCTTTATTTATTGCTCGTCTTAAGGCCTTTACACATGATGGGCGTGATGAATAAACAACACCAAAATGCAAAATACTGGTATATACAACAAATATTACATGTCTAGGGCTTTTACTGTGAAATTTAAGGACAGAAGGAGTGGATCTGGTCTGCGCTCGTTGTGTAATATTGTGTGACAAAACAACAGTTCTAAAAAAATATATTGATTAATCACACGAAAAAAACAGTGTGTAAAAGGCCTTTATGCCATCTTTTAAGTGCAGATAATACTAAATATTCTCATTATTCTTTATAGGAATAGTTCAATATTTTGGGATATACACTTATTGAGAGGGTCGATACTGCTCTCATGTTTGCACAGTGAATCTAAAGCTACTGGCAGGCAGGCAGCTGGTTAGCTTAGCTTTGCATAAGCCTTGAAATGGGGAAACAGGTAGTCTGGCTCTGCCCGAAGGTAACATAATCCATCTACTAGCACCTTTAAAACTCACAAATGAACATGTCATATCTTGTTTATTTCATCTGTTATAGGGGCTTTATGTGCCGGACTAGTTTCTGAGCCAGGCGCTGTCCCTTCCTGAAATCTCTGCTGGTTGCCTCGCAATCTCACAGTGACAACAAGGCTCTAGGAAATAGTCTGGCACATAACTCTACCCAATAAAACCACAACATAATATGTTTACACTTCAGTTTTTCTATGGTTTAAAACTACAATAGTATAAAGTGTTAATTTGTGATCCTTAGAGATGCTGGTAGGTGAATTTTGTTGCCTTTGATTCGGACAGAGCCCTGCTGTCTGTTTCCCTCCCGTTTCCAGTCTTTATGCTAAGCTAAGCTAAGCTAAGATAACTAGCTACAGCACAAGCATGAGACTGTATGGTATCAAACTTCTCATCCAACTCGAGGTGAGAAAGTGAATTTCCCATAATGAACTATTTCTAACACGGTAGACAGTCAGTTATTTTGGAAAAGTGTAAAAAATAAAAAATAATTTGCTACTTTATTATGAGTCTGCATCAGTTCAGGTATTACTGTTAAGCTTCACCCGAAGGTGCGAAAACCTGTAATTATCTTTGCTATGAAAGCACAGCATCAATTTAAGCCTCCATCTGTCTGTTTACCAGTTAGCACTTAAAAAAAAAACATCACCTCATCACGGAAAAAAGCTGCTCATCAAGCTGAAATCAGACCTCGTACTTGAAGGTGCTCTGGTGTTAATAAGGAAGCAGCTTGTGTGATTATTATCACTGAACATTTTCACCTGGTCTGAGTGAGACTTTTTAATTGAAACCAAAAGGGGGAAAAGAAAATCAATGACCAGTGACACGTCAGCAAGGTGGGACTGGTTTGTGCTTACAGAAAGGTAAAGGATGGGTGCACTTATTAAACACCCGCGCCCACACAGACACATATATTCACACCCGGCATCACTGTGCTGACTGAGTTTTTTTTCTAATCACCGAGAACAAAGTCTCACCCCTCCTTCCTCCTCCTCCTCCTCCTCCTCCTCCTACTCTCCACACTTTCCTCGCAGAACTAATGAGGCTGTAGACAGCACACCCTACTGACACAGTGCAAAATCCTCCAACAGCATCCTTTTCCCTCGGCTGATCTCCATCCGCCTCCCTCCAGACTCCTTCCATCCTTTTTATGGTTCTTCCTCGCATTCAGAGATGACACGAATGAAATGCTCAATTATTAATTGCTGGCACGCAGATGCACGGAGCGAGGGGAGCACCTCACACGGCTGAGGAGGAGGAGGAGGAGGATGAGGAGGAGGAGGAAGAGAAGATACAACACCAAAAAAAGTAGGAGATTGGAGACTCTTATGCGCCGCGACAGCTTGACTGAACTGGGTCACGCGTACTGGAAGCGATCGTCAAACGCTAAACATCATCCACCGAAACCCCCTCGGGAGGCCTTTAGCAGCGGGGAATCGGGTTATACGGGTGCCATGGAGGCCATGGTAGGGGGTAAAATGACGCAGGAAACGGTGGTTATATATATGTAAGACTTTTGTGAAATGAAGATTCAATTTTTACGAAATCAAGAGTTTTCTGAAAATGTGAAACTGAGTCAAATTCTGCTGTCAAAAAATTGTTAGGTGGACTCAAGACATTCACTTGAAATTTGTAACTTTTGACTTTTAACAGGATACAATCGTTTGCCTCTTATTGATACGAATCATGCTCAAGGGATTCTCGGGTGCACAGGGTTTGGACTGAAAAGGAGTTTCACACAAAAGAAGAGTATCTGACATTGCAGTGCATTCAGCAACTGAAAATATGTCCATTGTGAGCTGTTATTGTTGTGATGTCTTCACCATGAGACTCTCCAGAGACTCTCAGTGCCACAATAGTGTTGTGACATTATGAAATATAGCATTCATACCACTTTCACAATTGTCCAATTGTGCTGAAAACAATATATTTCTTCTTTTTTTTTTAAATCTAAAGCTTAAAAAAAACCCTCAAGAGGGGGTGGGAGAGTCCCCGAGAGGTTACTGTGTTTAAACATTTTGAATACAATGAAGGGTTTCTGACCAGCAGATTGGGTATTTTGCACAACACATTGTAGGGCAGCTGTCTAAAGGTGAAGTTATACTCTCCATGAGTATGTGAGGGTCCGGGCGATGTAAATTTCTTCATCCGAGGGTGTACACGTAAGCTCTGTGCGGACGTCCGCCTACCGGCAAATTTGATGCATGGATCTGGACGCGCAGCGATCTACTGCGCATGTGTGGAGCGCATTCTCTGCGCTGACAGTATAAACAGAAGTACTATGCATCTGTGGTGTCCACATCTATCCATGTGCGTTCGGGAGTATAAACAAGCCTTCAAAAACTCCTCTCCCAATTTTTTAATTGATTTGAAACTGGGTGTTGTCGCAACACATTTAATTATATAAAAGTGGATGCAATCATTTTAAAACAATACATATTGATTCTGTAATTGTTTCACTTGGTCTCTTTTTTTCAGTAGGTTTGTATTTGTGCTACTACTGACACTTACTTTAGTCATTTATCCATTACTTTTAGATCTCAATTTAAACAGCTCTGCTCGCTTGCTGACTAGTTTTAATTGACTCTCAATTGCAGCAAATTGCAGCATTTTTTGTTATATTTGTTGAAATTCTCATTACATCCCGACAGCAATCAATAAATCAAATGCTCTGACAAAAAAAAGAACGAAGTCTGGTATCTGTGGCTGTCGCAGGACTGTAATAAACCCACCCAAACCTTTAATTTCGAGCCAAATGAAATGATTCATCGGATGGCCTACCTACCTGTCTACCTGCGTGCATTCTGGCCGTGCACTCATTGCTCGTCATCAGTCTTCTACAAGTTGCTGGCTTGACAACTGTGAGTACTAACGGTAGCCATGTTCGTTGTATACGTTCCTAATGATAATTTTGGGGGCGTGTCTTTGGAGGGAGACCTGACGGGACGGACTGTCATTGTTGCTAACTTGGCGACTTTCTTGCTAGATTTAGGGACTTTTGGAGATATAAATCTAGTAGCTAGTTTCTCAAGATCACCGACCCTGACTTTAACAGGCAAGATCTGGAGCAACAAGGTCTGGAGCACATGTCCATAGTTAGATCTTTCTGCTTTTTGTTGCACCTTATTAAACAGCTCAGACTATGGCTGTGTGCTCCTCACTTTTTACTAATTTAATGTGCCACCATTGCAGATTCTTGTCATATGACCAATGTCTCCATGTCAGCACCGTACATACTGCATGTACTGGCATGTATAATTTAATAAGTCGACTGGTCATTGGGATGTGATGATGACTTTTTTCAGATCCATCTTCTACTGAGTTTCCTCATGTAACCTCCTGTGACGTTGTTTCTGAAGGCCAGCAGCTTCACAGTGTCACAGAGAACAGGAGCTGCACGAGGGGGACAACTTTCCGACAGCTGCTCACTCTGAAACCTCAGCCAGGGGTTAAAATATCACAGCGTGCTAACTGCTCTTCTGTAGTACTGTCATGATACATTATTACCAATGCTATTCTTTTCTATATCTCCATAAATGCAATAGAAAACAAGGGAATACCATCAAGTAAATTCAAAGAGCAAGGGTGGCCACACCTAACCGTTGCTCTGACGGTTGTAAGTTAAGTGTTTTTGTTTTTCTGTCCTGGCAACAGCTCGTTTGACTTGAACTGATGCAGTCTCCAGACAAGAGACATTTCCTCTTCTTCTTCCTCTTTAACAATTTCAATCAAAACATACGGTAGCTCTCTGACTGTGAGGGTGAAATGGGATTTCAGCATGACGGTCACACGGGCTGACGTGTGCAGAAGGTAAATTTCAGTTTTCATGACAACACTACAACCAACAAATAAACAAAAGGAAAAGGGAATTAACCTTTAGTCGTTGTTTCTATAGCAGCCGAAAATGAGAAGAAATCATGCGATCGGTTGATCGAGCTGCTTACTTTAACTCGAAATACACTGAAATACACTATAAGCAATGACAGACAAGCTTGACTTTTAAATTCATAACAAACAAAAAACAGACTGTATTAAATGTACGGCTGCAACTAACAATTAACATGCCAATTATTTTCTCAATTAATCACTTTGTCGATAACAGAAAAAAGTGAAAGAAAAACTAAAAATATTCAGTCTACTAGCGCAGAAGAAAAATTGTTGCCAATTAATTTTGTGTTGATTAAGTAATTAATTAATTGTCTAATCTTTTCCGCTCTAATTAAAATGGAAAACTATTTGACTCATTGCCCGACGACTCACAAAACAAGCAAATTCTACTAGTCCAACAGAAAACAGCAAAACACCGTCGCTTTGCACATCATCTTTAGACATGGAGTATCCAGTTGGACCACACAGACCAGTGAGGGTCAAAGGTCAAGGGTTGTATTAAAAAAGCTGACATGTTGGAGGTTAAAGGGCGACCAGAAGGTACCAACCCTCTTCACCAGCCACTGGTAAATGTGCCAGGTCAGCCTCCATCTCAGGAACGGCTTTAGCACTATAATCTCTGGATGCTCTCACAGCATGGGATGTTTTCATGAGATATTGAGCGTGACTGTGCATGTGTGTGTGTGTGTGTGTGTGTGTGTGTGTGTGTGTGTGTGTGTGTGTGTGTGTGTGTGTTAGCACTCTAGCAATCTAGAGCCCCAGGCAGGGAAATATGAGTACTTTTATAACTATTACCCTTATCCTCTGCCAACTGTCAGGGATAGTTGGAGTGAGCTTGTGAGTGTGCGGGTCATTAACTAGGTCATTTATGAATCTGAGTGGTTTTATCCAACATTATGGCTGTTTGTATAAAAATGGAAAACGCATTTATATGTAGCCAGGATTTGGACGTCAATCAACGGAGGAATGTCAAGTGGAAAGATGGCTGCCAAACAGCGACGCTTTGCTCCACTTTATATGAGGCAAGCGCAGTGATATATAAAGCTTAGCAAAGACAAAAAAACACGTATTTTCCACGTCTTCAAGGCTGCATTATTCTTGAGAGAAAGAATGAGTTTATTCTAGAGTTTAAAAAATATGAAATAATTAGTTGATTGACCGATTAGCTTCTCAATTGTAAGGATGCGATACTTGTCTGAGTCTTGAGTCCTTTACACACCTGGTGAATACATTACACGAAAATGAGAAAAACTCGCTTGTGAATATTATATGTCTAGGGCTTTTATTGTGAAAGGTAAGAACAGAAGGAGTTGATCTGGTTTGTGCTGGCTTTGTCAAGGTTCAAAGTAGTACTACAGTTTGCTGTCCTGCTTCGGACTGTGGAGCCTCTGTGTTGTTGTTTCATAAATGTGGGTGCAGCTCAACCCGTTCCACACAACGTGATTGGTTTGATGCCTTTTATTCGTGGTGGGAAAGCTCTGAAAATCAACCTTGTTGAAACTTTTTCTGCGCGTAATATTTGTATTCTGTGTGAAAGTATTCATGCTAAAAATAAAAGTAAGAAAAAATATATTGACGTGCGAATTAATTGCATGGAAAAACACCCCTAAAGGCCTTTATGTGATAGTAAACTAAATCTATTTTGGACTGTTGGTTGGTCATAAAAGTGATTCGTAGTCATCACCTCAGGCTTAAGGAAATTGTGATGAGCATTTTTTTTTATTATTATTTTCTGATATTTTAAAGACCAAATGATTAATTGTTTAATCAAGAAAACAATCGCTAGGTCAATCAATAAGGTAAAATAATCATTAGTTGCAGCTCTAATAAAATCATTCTCCTACTTTGGTCATCAGTGTTTCCTAACGCTCCTCGTGGGGTCCCAGCATTAGGTTGTCATATTTATATGGGGTATTTGTTTTAAAATGTCAGTGACACCCAGGTTTCTCTACTGAATTTCCAGAAAATACTGTATACATATCACAAGCAATATTCTGTATAATGGATAATTAAATATACTCCCACATATGATAATATCCTCCTTTACCCCTTTGATTTCCCTCCCTTCATTTCCAGGATGAAGCGTATCCCACAAATCACTACAACACTTAGTTCAAACACTGTGGTTGTGCTATGGTAAGGAATACTCCCTACAAATACTGTTATACATTTAAATGTTAGGTTAAAGTGTGTGAATGGTCTTCATACATGATGTGTGCGCCTGTAGCTTTGCTAAAAGTGTGGTGGGTTTTTCCCACCCAGGAAATGAACCCTCTCTACAGCCGTTTGACGTATGACTCAATGTACTGAGGCCATACAATTTTTACAACTTAATAGAGATACTATCACAATTAAATTCCCTCATTGACTTTTAGAGCCCTCGTTTCCCAGCAGATTATTGCCGTCGTTATAAATAGACGAGGAAATGAAGACAGGCTGTTAAAAGCTTGTGTTTTCACAAGAGAAGCTTGATTAAGATCTTGCAAGGGAGGGAAAGTCAATCTGATCTGCTGCTGTTTAACACCCAGCTCTTATCAGGAAGAGCCCTGACAGGCTTTTTTTATAGGTTCACACATGCATGCACGCAAACACTTGTACATACAAACAGTTGTACAAAAGACACAACTAGATACTATGCGTAGACGCTGGTGCTAATTAAATGAACCACTAAACCAAAAAGACAATAACCTGCTGTGATGATGCATTCGCCTGGAGGCAAACTCAGCAAATAAAAAGACAGTTTTACTCTCCTCTACTCTTATTCCTCTTTTATATAAGAAGCACACATATGATGCAGGTCTACTGCGTGTAATGTATGATCAACCTGCATTCATGTGAGACAGCTGTCACAGTTAGACTCCAGTCTGCAGCACAGATCAATAGATAGATAATGATTAGATCAATGATTAACCAGAGAATTACACAACACCGCATTACATTACTTCCCATTACCAAGTTTCACTTATCCTGTCCTGTTCATTCTTTTTAAACTTCACTCAGTATTTTGATGTCAGAATGAATATTATTAATTACATTGACATTTTAGATTTGTTGTGAGTGAGATATTAATGACTTTATATGGTGACTTTGCTGTTGTACACATTACTGTTGCTGCTCTAGAAGAAACAACATTTAGCCTAAGTTATATTTAAAATATTCAATTCTAATCCGGTTCTGAATTTAAAGAAAACCAGGCTGACATAGGAAATGTATAGCTAATATGTAAAGTTGCTTCAATACCAATGCAAGAATTGGAAATGCGTCCGATACCGCCCAAAATTCAGGATCGGGTATTGGTGTCTATGCACCAATCCAAGACCATAATTAATTAACCCAGAAAAAAAATCAACTTGTTTAACCAGAAGAAATCAGTTCTTCTTTGCCGCTTCAAAACAGTAGCCTTCACTGTGCTCTCGCCCCTGGATGTATCACGGCAGCCACTGGCAACTACTGTTTTAGAGCAGTGAAGAAGAACTGATTGCAGGTAGTTCGGATGGTATCGAATCATTAATGCATGCTCCCTCTCTCTGTCATTTGCATGCTCTCCGTTTCTCTCTTGCTCCATCTCATTTGGGGAAATAGATTAAATTATGTTTATTCGTCAAAATCAATTAATTAATTTCCGTCCCAATCTGTTTTTCTCTGTGGCAAACATGTCGAGGAACACATTCATGCCAGAGTCCGACTTAAGTCAGGAGGGAGGAGGGTCGTGAAAGAACGTCAGCTGATGCAGCTTTGACCCGTGCTGCCGTGTTGGTCATTAAACTGCATCCACACTAAGCCGTCTGTATCTGAAAACACTGATTACGTGTACAAAATTATGTGCATCCACTTTTGCATAATTACATTTTTGACAGGAATTTGACTAGAACATCCAAGAATGCTCTTTATTAATAATACCACTAAAAATGCAAAGTAAGCTCTTAGTTATAGGCTCAGCTATAGTCAGCTCAGTGCGTGTGTGTGTGTGTGTGTGTGTGTGTGTGTGTGTGTGTGTGTGTGTGTGTGTGTGTGTGTGTGTGTGTGTAGGGACTGGTGTGGAGGACCTGAGGGAATCTTGCTGAAACTGGAGTCTATTATGCGACCACAGCTTAATCTGCATTCCTATTGTTTAATCGGCTCCCACACCGCCGACGGGCTTCTAATGAAGTGTTGACTCTTCCCCGTCATCCCCCAACACACACACACACACACACATACGTATAGATCCACACACACTCACACACAAACCTACACAAGGGATCAGGAGGCAGAAAAGGGACAATGCGCCCTCTGTCGCCCCCTCGAGAGGCTGATAACGTTAATTAACTGTCTTAATTCTCACCATGGGTGTTCGGAGGACGTCAACGTGTGACAGCAGTCGAACACCGTGTGTGTGTGCGCTCGCTGCTTACTACTACAGTTGTGGCAGCTTTTCAAAAAGGGTCCAAACACACTCAGGAGCTGTCAGGAAGCTGTCAATACAGCTTTCCGATCATATTAACCCTCCACAGCACCCGGCTGAAAGAGGGGAAGCATATAAGCGTTACCACTAGTGACTATCGAGCATTAACGAAGTGCTTTTTGGAAGCTATTATAGCTCCAGTTTTTCCTTTCTCGATTCAGTACACACTGACTTATTGAATCAATCTGAAATTGGACTGGAAATCCCTTCTAGGTTCTTTTTAGTAGAGTGGTTTGGCGTGACACTGATACACACACACCGTCATGGAGGCATCGACTGAGTGCCCCTGTGCTTTATGGACATTCGTTTTCATTTAAGTCAGCCAGGTCGCTCCGTTGTGTGGACCCGGCATGCCTCCGCTCATCAATAACTCTGAGTAACGGCCCGGGCTTAAGTGTGCTTTCATCACACGGAATTGAAATAGTGTTACATTGGCTGTCCCATGTTGTTTTTCATGTGTTCATATGCTGGTAGAGATGTAAGTATTTGACCAAATACAATATCATTAGTATAATATATATCCATGCAGTTGTGGTACTTACTAGTAAAGCACTTCATTGGCCTCATGTCTCTCATATCGCACCGTCTCGCACATTATCCTGCAGGGACAGAGAGGGGAGGGAGGGGAGAGTGGCAGTCAGAAAACAATAGGAGGAAACATTAACTTTGGCAGGTTAGCAGTGTTACAAAACCGAAAAAAAAGGAAAGGAATAGATCCAGACGTTGCTCCAACAAGGGTGTTGCTTCAAATACTAAAATTCCAACCCTTGAAACTCATGTATTTGTTGGCAAAGCTACACTTCGCTTTCAGTCAGCATCAGTGACAGGCAGTGAACATGTTGCTTATCAGTATTAAAAATGGGAGTATTTTAAATGTTTTGTGTGTTATCATCCCGGTGTAGGTTGATAGCAACTTCACATTAACAGCACAGCATGACAGTCTTGTGGCTGCACTGTTTTATGGTCTATTGAAGCGAGTGTTAAGGCCCTGACACACCAAGCCGACGGTCGGCCATCGGCCAGTTTGGGGCCATCAGCGAGCGTCAGTCGGCCTACTTTTTGCGGCGTGTCCCGCACCGTCTGCTCAAGTCTGTCCGTGTCTGAGTTATTTTGGCTGATTCAGCATGTTGAACCTTCGGCGGAGCCCGTCGGTGAGAGAAATCACTCTGATTGGCTGTTCAGCTTCATTTAATCAGTGCACAAGAAGAGAAACGGAAGTGAGGAAAGCAAGCCGATGAGTAAAGTCAAGAGGACAAACACAGAAGGCTCTTCTCATTTCTCATCTTCATCTCAACTGATCACTCTAATACGCCGATATTTCCACAGCGACATGACCATTCTACAATGGATTTCTTTGGATTTTGGTTTTATTGCAAAAGGGCGAACACCAAAATCTGACATTTACTGGACATGTTTCTACTTTCTTCTCTACTGTATTTATGCTGGTAATATCCTGATATAACATGCAATCTGTTTGGTGTATTTCATGAGCAAATATGGCATAACATCTATCTTTATGTTCCAGCTAGAAGTCTCAGATCTTCCACTGTCTTTCTTTTAGATGTCGGTGATAAAATCTGGTGAGGCTGCTTTATGTTTTCATGACCCTGCGCTGTAGAATAATCTCACTCTATATCTTAGAAAGGCCAACTTTCATAACATTTGAAAGACCTATCTATTAAATCTGGCTTTTATTTTGGCTAATCTTACAGTCAGCTCTTAAGTTTTTAAGCCATATATAATATTTCGTATTTATTTTATTGTGTTTGTTTGTAATGTTTCATGATGCTGTTGCCACACATTTTAATTTTATTTTTTATAAATATTCTCTTTTTAATTGTTTGCTGTTGATGATGGCACTGATGAAAGGCTGGGAGACGGTTACTTATTCACTGCACCATGACAAATTTAAAGTTTGTTTTGGGATTTGAACAATTAACCTCAGAGTCACAGGACTGTTTATTCCTCTGCTCCCAATACATGTGTCATTTATCCAGGTCAGACGAGCTTTACTCTGAGCAGCACTCTCTCTTCCTCAATTAGATACAGACTCACGTTGTGCTCCCACTGCTCTCATTAGTGAAATGTTGTTTTATTTTCCTTAGTGTGTTCCTAAGAGTGTTAAACATGAGGGATCTAAAAGAATAATAATCTGAAACTACTTATCATTATTCAACCAACGATTTAACTCTCATTTTTTCTCACTCAGTTCTTTTGCAAGGGTAAATAATGGCTCACATTTTTCAAATCACAGATTTGATTTTGGAAACCCGTTTCCCCCCCCCCACCCCGACATTAAAAGTGTGAAAAAGTCACATCAGGCTTTTCCCGGGACGCCTCCAGAGGAGACAACTGTGCCTCAACTTTACAGACAGGCAACCATAGTAAACAGTAGCTGATCAAAACACAAAAGGCTTCAAAAATAGCTGGGGGCGGCCGTCGTGCTGCAGACCCCCATTGCACAACGGCAGAAAAAAACAGCCCCAAAAAAACAAGTCGTGTGAAAGAAGAACTACAGAGGAAAAACAACACATTCCTCCCAGATGAAAAAAAGAACTATAACATAATCCCATAGTTAGTGGGATGGCTGGGAATTGTTTTTTTTTTTAAGTTAGGGAACTCAGAGTACGCAGGACCGGTGGACTGGTCTGTGGGACCACGGGGACATTCCTCAGGATCCAAACAGGGAGGAGGGAGCGGGGTTACTGTCGGGTGGGAGGCCTCGGAGGGGTCACACAGTGGAATGTTCCAGCTCGCGGGTCATGTACTGCTACATTGTTCCGTCGCCAGTATAATCCACATGTATGCACACACGGCATGCTGGGAACAGACTTCTGACATGCAGTGTTTGTAAAAGACTGCGCCAGATAGACAAGACTGGAAGGCTGACGTGGTGACAGGAGAGCAAATAAAGGCAAAATCGTGTGTGGAGAGCAGAACGGCGCGTTCACATTGGGGGGGGAAGTTTTAGTCAAATTTGAGATTTTTATGTAAAGACACACTTAGTCTTTTCAGTCTCAATAAAAAAAAAAAAAAAACTGCTTCAATAGAGAGAGCGGCTCCATATGGACCCCATCAATTTGCCTTTTATTGTCCAAATGAAAGTCTAGAGTCAGATATGTACTCTGAGTCCAACAAAAAAAAAAAGTGAGAGCTGAAATTAGGGCTGTAACAAATAATTACTTTCAGATTTCTTTTTGAATATCCAAAGTCCAAGTCTTCAAATAGTTTGTTTTGCCACACCAGCAGTCCAAAACCCAAAGATACTATCATACTATCAAGAAAACAAGCAAACAAAGCTTGAAAGAAGTCGATCCCTGTCTACTTTCACACCTCCGTTCACCTGTCTGGCCCCATGCGGTGTAAAATGGGTCTGACTTTCATGTGGCTTAAAGCTAGGGTTGGTAATCTTGAGGATCTAGCAAAAGTATGCTAGTCAAGTTGCAGTTTACATCCATGTCTGTCCAAAATGTCATCACATTATTTCATCCATCATTTTATCCTGTCAGACAATTGTGTGAAATTGTCGTAATTAGCATATAAATTATTGAATTGTGGTCAAAAACGTGTTTTGTGAGGTCACAGTGACCCTGACCTGTGACCAACAAATTCTAATCAGTTCATCCTTGAGTCCAGGTGAACTCTCTTAAAACTATTATATTTGTACAGTGAGGAGGACACTGAACGTTGTGAACACAGGAGGGACACGAACGAACAGATGATTGTAATGTGACGGACGGGACGTGAACAGCCGTCTCCTGGATGAAAGCCTTGTGTTTGTTGGATCTATCCACCTCCCCTCCCGCTTACCCGGTGTGTGTCTTTACGCTCTTAAATCTACGTCACCACTTTCCCGGCGCACTTTCCCTCAGCGTTTAATATTGACGCAGGTGGGTTTACATTGTAGTTAATGGAAAGCCTGGTGCGTCTCATACATACAGACGCTAAAGGGCGCCTTAAGCGTTTGTATCTAACGCAGACAGCCGTGACAAAGGAATGTGACACCCTGGGACAGCCACAGGTACCAGAATTTTGTCTTTTTTTTGTCAGAGAATTTGATTTATTGATTGCTGTCGAGCTGTAATGAGAATTTAAATAAATATAACAAAAATATTTTTGAAGAAGCTTACCAACCCTAGCTTTAAAACCAAATAAAATTCCTCCAAGAAGAGTTGGAAGTTGTTACATTTCATATCATGTTAATGTGTTCACACCTACAAGAACCAACAGATCTTATCACATTGTTACCTAGAAAGGTGATAAGCCCAACAGGTACTAAAACATTGACTTAAACATCAATCATGTTTAAAGCACTTTTATACCAATCAGGAAAATGTACGTATATATGTCCCAGTCACAGTAAAAGCTGGATTTCAGTCATTTAGTCTTTTTAGCAACAGATTTGCTTTTTAGAGACTGAAATAATTCCAGCCGACGAGTGGTTGTAGGGCAGAGTGGCTGCTGGATTAGAAAACCAGACGACTTTCACCAGCGTTTGGCTGGCGGCTCCGTGTTAATTTTCCACCCCTGACTGCAACCGTTATGGAGCAGACACTGAGGACTTGTCAGTGTTTTAATTTGCATTTGAAATTCATGTGATTGGAATATCAAGCTCTAAGTTATGTTAATGAAGTAGCGGGAATGTATGCAGACACTAACCTCAGCTGATGCTCTCGCAGGTTGGACAAGGCCTCCATCCCGTGGAGATACGAGTAGACAATCTCCAGGTCCTGAGGAACAGAGGGAATGTGTTGTTAGAGATAGAGCTTAAAGCTTTAAAGCTGCTACAATCAATATTTGTTCTATGAACAATGCATGAAATAACTATGAGTATGAGTGGAACTGTTTTGATTCACTCTAACTAACTACAGACAGCTGAATCCAGTGAAAAATCTCTGATAACCACGCTGTACACTACCTGCTCTGACACCAAATGACAGACAGATACATTTGTTGACCAGGTGGTGAACACAGAGGAGCATACAGCTGCTGAAGAGCAAGATATTTTGGATGTTAATAGATGATGGTATTGGATCGGTGCATGGACTGGCGTACTCGCCGATACCCGATTCTGAAATTTGGGCAGTATCGGACGCATTTCCGATACGGGTATCTGAACAACTCTAATAAAGTGGACAAAAAAACAGATAATGCATGTTAAAATATAACTACAGATTTATTGTGATAGCACATAACTGTCATTAATCCTTGTAGCAGTGCTGCCACTAAAGATTATTCTTATTATAGATTATTCTACATGGCATAACACAAACAAAAACAGCAACTGAAACCAATACACATTTGTCATATTTACGTGACAAATGAATTCAAGACCAATCGTTTATCAGAATTGTAGATTAATTTTCAGTCAACTACCTGCTTAACATTCCTACTAAATCGCAATGAGCAAAACGTGCCAACAAAAAAACACTCAAACATAGCAAAGTAATGATTATGTAGTCGCATTGACGCTTAAACTACTGATTATTCATTCTGCGGTGGACAAACTGGCTCCTCATACAACAGAAAACCTTTTACACAGACAGTGACATTGATTTGTGCGACTGAGCGTCGGATTAGAAAGCAATAAAGCACCTCGCAGAGAGAAAAAATAAAGGAACTACACTGCACAACTATAAACTCCCCATTCAATTACTTCATCAAGTGACCCAGTGAGCGACTCTCAGATTGTTTGGCCTAAATCCAAGTCAGAGGTGAAACAAAGTGGCCCTCTCTGAGAGCTGGCAGCCAGTACAGCTACTCCACTGTCTACTGGTGCACACTGGAGCACTGACTCTGTGTGTTGAGATGCTGGTTGCAGCTACTGGGATGCCTTTGTCGGCGGCAACTGGAGGTAGATGTGGCGACAGCGGAGTAAGAGGGACAACAGAGACTCTGTGTTAAACCTCACAGAGTGGCTACCTTGTCTCTGGGTTATGTTTCTGACAGCAGCAATCATAAGCTTATTGAAAAATGTTATGAAATGTTGAGCACAAAAGCTGAATAACGTCCTGTTTGTGCTGGTTTGGTGTCCCAATGTCTGCGTCAGCAGAGGAGAAAGTACCAGAATCACACCAGTGTTAGAAGCCTTATGGTTAGTTTAAGCCGATTCAAGAAATAGAAAATAATCGATAAAAACAGCGTCTGTAACGCAATAAAATCTTATTTTTTTAGTCGTACAACTGCAAAAAATACTTTTTTCTGATGCAATATTCAATATAAGACCACTTCTCATGAAACCACAAAATACAAACTGTAGCGTTTGACTTAAAGCCGAGTGAGTCAACGTCTAACAAACGTGATTACATATCACACCCTGCGAAGGATGCATGAAACTCAGCTGCACGTGACCTTGGATTAACAAAATAAACCGCATCCTAACAACCAGCTAGCAAACAAGTAACACAAAGAAAACACACCCTGATCTCTGCCTATGTGCTCAGTGTTTGAAATTGAAATTCAAAGGAGGTTCCCATTAGACACAACAAAGTGGAAAAACACTAAATAGTTGGAAAAAGTGTAGTCAAATATGTTACGAATAACCATGTAAATCAAATTGTCAACAAACATGTGACACATTACAGAGTGACTTAACATCCAAACTGTGTTATGAAACTACTCGGCTGGGTCTCGGTCCCTTGACGTCAGCATAAACTGGTCTTTTTGTTATTTGGGTTTGGCCTTTGTGAAGCGGACACAGAGAAAAAAGTGTCCTCAGGGCTGCCTGGTCCTGTTACATCACACTGTGATATCCTCACTAACCAAATCCTTATGCTCAAAGTGTCTGTGGTCAGTGAAACAGCACAGGAGCAGCGGTTCAGCAGAGGCAATGTTCAGACACACACTGACACCCACTGGGGTAACTGAGGAACTGAAGCCTCGATTAACTGGGTACATTTTGGATATTGAGCTCCAGTAAATGTCACAGCACAATGACAAATGGTGAGACACATTTCTGCTAAACTGCAAAAATGTCCAGTTTATTTATAGAAGGTTAAAAAATGGATGCAAGCTAGAGGTCAGTGAGCAATTAGGCCTTGAAAATGAAGGTGACCTTTCAGGTTAATAGTACAGAACTTTGGGCAGGGGTAGAGCTGAAATGATTAATCTATTACTTGGTAGAGATTTACTGGATTTTGAAATTGATCCATTCATTGATAAAGTTATTTTTAAAAGCAAAAGTGCCAAAAAAAAAACACTGGTTCCAACTTTTGGTTTGGTCAGACAAAACAAGCAATCTGAAGACATCAAAGTGGACTTTTGTGCCCATTGCGGGGGGCATTTTTCACTATTTTCTGATATCTTTTAGACCAAATGATTCATCGTTTAATCAGGAAAATAACTGACGCAATAATCAACAATTTATTTAGTGGCAAGGCCCTGATTTACAAGTGTTTTTGGGTGCTACAAACTATTCCTTCCTTAAGGGAGTCATAAACTATTAACTTTGGGACAGTGCAGTATAGGACAGTGCAATATGTTAAATTGGGACAGTGCAATATGTTGCATATGTGTAATATTGGACTATTGTCTGTGCAATATGGGCAACACGGTAGACGGTGCAGTGCACTACCGGTGCAATACCTGCCATGGTGTGTGTCATAGTGTGTGTGATAGTATGTGCCATTATGTACATGGACTGTGTATGTGTTGGAACATCTGTTTCTGTGAAATTGTTTCCCTGTCTGATGTGGAATTGATTATTATTGTTGTTTATGCTGTTTTAATTTAGTGTTTGTAACTGCAGTTGGATGGAGTCCAGGAAAAATTTTTCCACAGGGACAATAAAAGTATATCTTATCTTATCTTATCTTATCTTATCTTATCTAACACTATAAAAGTATTTCAAACTCACTCCCCTTAAAGGCTTAAAGACTTTAAAAACTTAAAACGTAATGTGTAACTAGGCCTGGGTGATAATTCAATAAGATAATTTATCGTCTTTCAATGGAATCATGTCGTGATGAAATCATAGATCGAGATATCGACACACAAGTACGTCGTCTAAATTGATTATAAAAAGCACATACTAACTCAAATTCCTCAGAAAATCTGATCATCTTGCACTAAAGTTCTTAATTAAATGAGAAAATGCTTCTTTTTATTTGTCAAGTATTTAATTCACACAGGAGTATATACAAATAGGCTTTACAATGTGTTTTTTTTCATATAGACTACCAGAAAACATGATATATCCTGATATATATCGTTATCCAAATATGAAATGACCTATATCGAGACAGAAGATTGTGGCCAAATCAAACCAGCCCTATGTGTAACTTAATAAACAACAACAGTATAAATACATAATGTATACATATACATAAAATGTGAATACTATTCTCTTCATCCAGAGGAATAGATGGAAAGAAACAACACAGATCAACTCTGACTGTGGAAGGAAGAACTCTAATGATCCAGGCAGAAGGTCACCACTAGGTGTCAGTGTTGCAGGTTTATTTCTCCCCTCTTCCACAGTGACATCACACTGAATAAAACAGCGCCACTCAAACAGCAGCCTCACAGGGAGAAATATGCAAAACCATCAATTGTGGCTTCAGTCTCAAATATTTCAGATTGACTGTATGGAAAGAATGTAAAGGACCCCATCTTTTCCACTCCCTGGGCCCTACATTTTCCTGTCGGATTTTCTTTCTTTTTTCTCCTTCTGGCCTCCTTTCAGACGGAGCCAAACACAATCACCACAAAGTGTACAGAGAGAGGATACATGACGGTTTTAGGACATGCACGGGATCAAATCAGAACAAAAAGCTTCACGATTTCACTGAAGGTTTCAGTGCTTTTTTCTCTCATGTGATTCATTTGTTTATTTCAAAACCGTTTTAACAGTCAAAAAACAAAAGAAGCTTACATGGACTTTAATTATTCACACAGCTGATTCTTATGCCTCTTAGTAGAGAGATCAGAAGCAGAGGGTGTTTGATCTGTCCTTTCAACATCACTTAGCCAGCTTCATGTTCATTCACATCTTTGGCTGAAAGCAGAACAGAAAACAGGAAGGAGATCAGACCAAGAGTATAGTGGGTAGCTGAAACTAGGACAAGCTGATGAAGGCTACACCCAGCCAAATTCTGCTCATTGTGTGCTGAATAAAGACAAAGCTTGTTCATTTTTTAAAAACTGCTGTGCTTTTGGGGGGGCAGCTCAAACTCCCAGGCTATAACACCATGTAATCCTTCCTGCTTCCTTCTCCTAACTAATCCTTCCAGGAACACAGGTGGCCCCCACAGAGGGAAAAACACACTAAGATGCTGTTGTTGATAAAACCCTCGTGGACACTTCAAAACTGTTTTCTCCAAAACTACGAATGACATTCCTCGCATACCAGTTCCTGTCAGTAGTTTCTCTTTGTAAACTTCCCCGGTTATTTCCTTGATGCTACACAATATGTCACCGCTTTACACCTTCATTGGTGAGACAGATGGTAGCAGAGCAATGCAGCCAAACCAGTGGAGGTATTTCATCTCCTGAATACAAATTAAAACAATAGCAGGCCTTTGTCTTCCCTTGTTTAAGGGCCAAACACACACACAGTGACCAAGACGTCCTCCATTTTCCAGCCATTATGTGTGGCCCCAGAGGGACAGGGTGCAGTGTCAGGCCCCGTGCCAGCCTGTTGAGTGGCGGAGCATTCAGTGGGCAAAGAGAGGTCAAGGAAGTTGTGATGTTTTTCCTGCATTGTGTTCATTGATACGTATAACAGAAGAGCCGTAAGGGTGCAGTGAAAACAAATACAGCGCTACATGGAAAGATATCAGAGTAAAAAGAAACGATCAGTGACCTGAAAGGATAAATAAGAACGATGTTTGTTTTGTCGCATAGCAACTTTTTGACACGAACGGTGACGGAAGGATTTGGGTTTGGAATTTAAAACATTCAAAACTGTGCGTGGTGCCAGAGATGCTAATGCTTAGGATTAGCTTGGCATGAATCTAAATAGGGCTGCAAACGATTGTTTCATAATCAAATAATCTGTTGATTGTTTCCCTGATTAATCCATTAATTGGTTAGTCTATGAAATGAGAAAAAAGTGTGTTAAAAATGGCTTCTCAGAAGCCACAGTGATGTCTCTAATTTGCTTGTTTTATCTGACTACCAGTCTAAAACCTTATGATATTCATTGTATTGTCATATGTGACAAAGAAAAACAGAAAATAGTAACATTTGAGAAGCTGGAATTAGGGAACGTTTTGCCTTTTACTTGACTCGACTCAAATGATTTATCAATAATTGATTACTCAACTAAGTGTCATAGCAGAATGACTAAATTGCAATATTTTCTGACATTTGACATGATTAACGAAGCTGTGATCCGGACACCAGAACAGCTTGTGTATAGGTTGCTGATAAAGCTTTACCTCTAAGAAAGGGCTGCAAATAACAATTAGTATCATTATTTTCTTGATTCATCGATTGATGGGTTTATCTATAAAATGTCAGAGTAGTGCCGTCTTTAAATGACTTGTTTTGTACGACCAAATGTCAAAAACCTGATGATATTCAGCTTTTGTATCTGTTCAAAATGTACCTTAAAGGGAGAATTGTCAAGTATTTAATACTCTTATCAACATAAAAGTGGGCAAATATGTTTGCTTTATGCAAATGTATGTATATATTTATGATTGGAAATCAATTAACAACACAAAACAATGACAAGAAACCCTCACAGGTACTGCATTTAGCACAAATAAATATGCTCAAATCATAACAGGGCAAACTGCAGCTCAACAGGCAACAACAGCTGTCAGTGTGTCAGTGTGCTGACTTGACTATGACTTGCCCAAAACTGCATGTGATTATCATAAAGTGGGCATGTCAGTAAAGGGGAGACTTGTGGGTACCCATAGAACACATTTTCATTCACATATCTTGAGGTCAGAAGTCAAGGGACCACTTTGAAAATGGCCATGCCAGTTTTTCCTTGCCAAAATGTAGCCTAGTTTGGAGCGTTATTTAGCGTCCTTCTCAACCAGCTATGATTCCTTAGGTTTTCTAGTGTCATGTGATACCAGTATCTTCACTCTAGCTTTAAAACTGAGCCCGCTACAACCTCCGAAATATTGATTGTTAGTGTGTTAAATAAATTAGTGGTGTTAAAACAAATTTGCATTAATGCGTTATTATCACATTAATTTTAACAGCCCTGGTAAAAAAGTTTAAAATCTGTACATTTACATTAAATAAATGACTCAAAATGATTATTAGATTATCAAAAATGCCGTTGCCACTGTAATTTCAGTATTTGTTTCGATTAATTCAACAGCCCTGGGGGTCACCCTGAACTCTGGTTAAAGAAGCGCCTCTGCTTTTCTTATCTCTTTAACACCACAGCGTCTGTTTGCCAGATAGGACGCTTTCCTCTAGTCGGGCCCTTTCACTGTGGCACAAATGGTCAATCCATTTATTCATTTGGCTCTGGCTGAGCGCAGATAGCAGAGCTCTGCATGCATCTATCACCCACTGTAGACAAACATCAAAGAAAGGGGATGCAGCCTTTCGAAGACAATGGGACGCTGTGGAGCGATAAACAAAAGAGTCTCAGGTGAAGGACGTTAGTGATGACCTAAGCAGCTGCTGTATCTGATAGATGATCAGATACCAATATTTCAACACAACCAGAGTCTGGTTTGAATCAACAATCACCTGTCGTGTCGGTGTCTGCTGTCGTAAACTACTGTAACAAACTGCGGGTAGAAATGATTATCAGCACCCTTATATAGAGTAATAACTCATTCAGTAGAAACACTGATCTGTTAATGTGCATCAAGGGACCGGTGCAGCATGAGGTTATGTTTTTATATCATATAGGAATGACCGATTAAGTGTTATAACCCCATAAAAGCAGACACACGATGGCTGTTTCACTGATGCCATGTCCTCACTGAGTCAGCCAGCAGAGTAAATCAATGATGGTGTCTCCTTTGTTGACGACATTAACATATCCAGCCGTTTGCATTTGTGCATGCAAGCTTATCCGACTACTGTCGAGGAAATCCTCCCATCAAGTGATCCCAATTACAGGTTTGATACCGTCTGGCCGGGCTGCAAAACATGCTGTACTTTGTAGCATCAGTGTTGGTGTTTATATCTGCATTACAATGATACAAAACACAGAGAAGCAGCAAATCCTCACATTTGAGAAGCTGGAACCAGCAAATATCTGACATTTTTGCTTGATTAAACAACTTAAAGGAATACATCGGCCACTAAATGACCATTTGTACATCAATTACTCACCCGTGTTGGGGGTTGTGTACAAACTCTCACACGTGCAGTATCATAAGTCTCATTTATCTAGTCTTATGCTCACTACTTCCCTAACACATGCATCTTCACTGAAACCAACTACTTAAAACACTTCTGCATAAACAGTCTCACTACTCGTTCGTGCGAGTCCAAAGTGTTTTACATAGTAAGGTTTCAGTGAAGATGCATGTGTTAGGGAAGTAGTGAGCAAACAACTGGATAGTTGAGACTTATCATACTGCACGAGTTGTGTGAGAGTTTGTACACAGATGTTTCGATTTAGTTTTGCTGTTATTAAAAGGCGGCTCCCATTTACTTCAATTCATCAAGACATTTCTTCATTTTTGGCTGGACCGCAGAGGGCCAGCCCTACAAACGCAAAAGTCTGTCACTGAGCGACTGACTGAGTGAGGAAGGTACACAATTGGTCGGCCGAGTGTTGCAGTTTCCTAATTGACCCTTCCTCTTTCAAAATGAAAAGGCGGGAAATAGTCCTTTATGCAAATGAGCCCGTCCAGCGCGACGCGTCGGAATAACAGAAAGTTTATGAGCAGGCCGTCATGTTGTTTCCTGTTTGGACTGACCATACACGGTCCAGACATATGCTCAGTTTTGATCGAGTCTTGTTTGATTCTTCGTTCACCGTGGAGGAATGCGAATTCAAGGTAACGCAAGGTGAGTAACTGATATACAAATGGTCATTTTGTGGGTGAAGTATTCCTTTAAACAATGAATTAAACATGTTTGCAGATTCATTTTATGTGGACTTATTAATTAACTAATTGTTTCACGTCTAGTTGTCATCTTAAGAGTGAGACTATATAGTGGCATAACTCAAAATCACAGTTTTAATACAATTTATCTACTTTCATTATCTATCAATCTTCAGTCTATAAATGTCCAAAAGGAGTGAAAAATACCTGCCATGAATTATTCATCTCCCCGTACACTTAAAACCAGAGTGTGTCTGCCAGCTCTGCAGCTATTCTTATTAAGCCAACTGAGAGATGAACAGAGAGAGCGAGAGAGGAACCAGCGTGGCCGCCTACTGTGAAGCATATGCACTTCTCTCAGCACTGCCAGGCAACTTGTAAAGAACTCGTCTGAATGTGTTTTCACACTGAGTAACATCTCCCTGGCAGATTGTGATCCTTCCTTCTGTCCGTGGTGGCGGTCAGAGGAGCAGGCCTGTGCTCTGACGTTTGTTGGCTCAAGTATAACAAACTGTAGAGCATGACACACTTTCCATCATCAGATCAGCTACGTTTCGGATCCTTGAGAGCTAAAAAAAAAAAAAAACCTTTCTCGGGTCTGTAACTAAATGAGAACAGGACAGTGGAACAGAGAAGTGCTGACGATGTGCACAAAACTTCAGAACAATCTTGACTTGTGATTGAAAATAATGCAATTAAACGTCACTGCAGTTTCCAGTTTGCAGGCTGCTGCATTCAGGAAACAAGCTGCATCTTTCCACCGGTCGGCTCATTACACCATCGCTGTCTAAGATGCTTACGACCTTGATCCCTGGCAGTCGGAGAAGGAATGGCCGTTCTAATCACGGCACTTTGTGCGGGGAGGATTTGTTGTCGTTCTGTTTCAGAAAATAGCTGCGAAAAGCACAAATTAATCCCCCGCGACTTGGGAGCGAGGACGACCTAGTTTCATAACAATTGCTCACTTGTCACTGCGGGGGGAGCTTTTCACTCCATACCTTCACCCTCTGAACTCTACCGTGGCCGACACAAGGTTGGAATCAAACAATGAGGACGTGGAATGCAAAAAAACAGCTCATTAGGGTGACATAACCATGATTAAAGAAATCCAAAGATAAGTTCTGTTTGAACTGCAAAATGTGAGGACGTGTGGAGTAGCTAGTGATTAGCTAAAAAGGAGATTCTAGTGCCTGAGAATTTTTCATTTTCAAGCAAATCTCAACATATACAGCATGTATTAAAACAACTGTAGCCTCTTGTAATTGGGAAACACATGCATTCATTCATTTATTCATTTCTGTGCAGCCCCACACACCACGCCATGATCCAAAACATTCCCTTTTGAAGTCTTGACCTTTACCAGGTTTGCCTTTCTACGCCAGCGACCCCTCATTCAGTGATGCGTCGGTATTCCTGGATCCTGTTACCGTGACAGCGGAGGGGCCGTCTTGTGTGTCAGGCCGGGGTGAGGCTTGCATTCCTCAGATGACACTGGCTAGATAACGTCACACACACATACACACACGAGGCCTAAAGAGGCCATCTCGGACGTGCCTCCCG
This sequence comes from Sebastiscus tertius, assembly GCA_916701665.1. Classification (NCBI taxonomy): domain Eukaryota; kingdom Metazoa; phylum Chordata; class Actinopteri; order Perciformes; family Sebastidae; genus Sebastiscus; species Sebastiscus tertius. The sequence continues at coordinate 50,153 of CAKAOH010034044.1, forward strand.
CCCCCCCACTGCTCGCCAACCTATGGAAGGTACTATATGGCTGCATACCAAGCGGAGGAGCCATCTGGGTCAACTATCAGGACCTGCTGGGACACTGCCAGCATTAAAAAGATACTAGGAATGCAACTAACAACTGTCGAGCTGCAACGATTAGTTGTCTAATCAATTAGTCTATCGACAGAAAAATACTCACCAAGTATTTTGATAATCGAATAATCGTTTAAGTAATTTTTCATGCAAAAATGGCAGAGAATGCTGTTTTTAGCCTCTCAAATATAGAGATTTCCTGCGTTTCTCTTTTAATATCATATCAAACTGAATATCTTTGGGTTTTGGACTGACAAAATAAGACATTTAAAGATATCACCTTGGATTTTCAGAAACTGGGATGGACATTGTTCACTATTTTCTGACATTTTAAACACCAAACGATTAATGGATTAATCTAGAAAATGATCTGCAGATTAATCAATAATGAAATAAGCATTAGTTGTAGCTCTAAACAATTATTTTCACCATCAACTAATCTGCTAATTATTTTCTTGATGAAACAAACAATTGTTTGGTCTTGAAAACGTTGGTTTCTAAGCGTCGGTTGTTCGACTAATGAATGATGATTCGACTGATTGTTTCAGCTCTAAAAGACACACACTTATATTGAGTTGATTTTCTTTAATATTTCATTATATAATTGGTGGCATGCAGACAATGATTTTTTTTAGCAGTTGCCCATAAAAAAATGACACAAACTGATAAAGTTGAAGCTTAAAGATGAAGACAAAAACATGCAAAGTGAATTAACTGCCTCAAAGTACCTTTTATTAGAGGCCTTTGAATATAAATCATCCCTCATGATTGCAGACATGTAATAAATTGACTTGCAGCCATTCATATTTACACTAGAGTTGAAACAATTAGTCAATTATTTGATTAGTCGATCAACAAAATAATAGGCAACTATTTTGATTCAATCAAAAATGACAAAACGTTCTTATTATTTGCCTCTCGGTTGTGATAATCTGATGCTTTTGTTTGTGGTATATGAAAGTGAATTTGAATATTTTTGGTTCTGGGGTGTTGGCTAGATGAAACAAGACATCTGAAGACATCATCTTGGGATTTAGAAAATTGCAATAGTCACTATTTTCCCACATGTAGGTCAAAAGATTAATCAAAAGATGAAACCATAGGGAATATAATTGTTAGCTGCAGCCATAATTTACCTGACAGCACATCAAAGCACAGGGTCCCTCAGGTCTTACCGGGGTTCGTTAGTTAAACTGCTAAATGTCATTTTCATTAAAAAAAACAACCACAAAAGTAGCACAATCCTTCTGTTCCTTTACTAGATTCTCCAAACTGGACTTTAATGCGACTTTGCAAAAAAGAAATGTCAGTCACATCAATGTCTGGCTGTCTAATAAAGAGCATACGGCTGCATCAGAGGCTGAATAACAATTTAAAGTGGGCGTCGGGGCATAATGAAGAGGACAGAGCTGCTGTGTGAGGAGGTAAACAGCCTGTGGTCGTGTAACGAGCTAAACAGACCACTGGGAGTCAGACGGCCGGTGTTGAAGGTTGGAAAGGTCATGTTGCCTACGGTGCAGTATCCGCTAATGGCAATATATTGCATTATATTGTCGGTTCAGCACAAACGCCGCAGCATGTCTGTATCAGCGTGCCAAGTGGGACTGAGGAGGACCGCCCCCCTGAAGCAGACGAAACAGCAGCGACGGCAGTTTACTCCAAAATGTGCACAACATTCATCATCATACACCTCGGGGGTTAGCAGTATGAAGTTCCACTGGGTGCCACTGTGTGCATGTCTGTCTCTGTTTGTGTTAATACGTGTGTGTGCATTCCCGTGTCTTTGTTTGTACATTCCCCGTGTTAACAGGGTGGCCGGCAGCTGTCCTTGAATCTCTATTGACAGAGAGTGTGGGATCTGCTGGGTATTTTTATCCATTAGCCTGTGTGAGAGAGCAGGTGGAGGCTTTGTGGGCTACAGCAAGGTCACACGGTGGCGACGAGCGCCGCTGCGCCGTCACCGCTATCTGTGACTGTTCTGGCCGACCATTGAGGTCTGAGTGACCGTTTTACAAAGACACAGCATGTGATAGCGAAGGGCTTCACTGGCTCGTTTCTAAAACACTACGTTCATTCCGTGGGAAAAAGAAACATGAGCTGAAGTTAAAGGTCTGATTGATAACACTTTTATGTTATAATAAATTAAAAAAAAAGAATAATACATCCGCAGAGCCTTTAGAAAGGTGCCAAACAAAAGTATGGATTTCCCTGAAATTTTTTTTAAAAATGTTGGCGGGTCCAAAATGAATGTTTTGTTTATCTCTGTGGAAGATATCTGATGTTTGGTTGCCACTTCGAACTTGTGAGCCAATAGTTAAACAACGTTTATCACGTGGTATCTCTGGGTCGTCAGTTAGTGTGGGAAAAAAAGGATAAATGGCTGAGATTGACGGTAAGTGCCTGGCAACGACTTGTTGTTAGGAAACCGCAACGGAACGAGGAAGGGAGATACCAATAGCACCTTTAATCCTTCAAAAAGGCCTTGAAAATCAAAGGATTAAACTTGTAATCACACTGCATGTTTCAATTTAACAACTATTTGTTCATATTTTGAACACAACTGTTCAAACGTCCTTCGTGTTTTGCCCCATACGTTAAAACCATGTGCCACCTGAACGAAGCTGGCACATACTACACAAAGCTAATTAGCGGTCTTATTAACATTAAGCACATGGTGTTAACTCAACAGGTTAAGCTAGCGGAGCACATGGCCCTCTCTCTCCTTCTCCCTCTCTGCCTCGGACGCTGTATTAAGTGCTGCACAAACAATCACACTTCCACCGCCACCTGTTCACAAGTGTTTAAGAAGAAGACGGGACTATTCTTTGTTTAATACATCCAGCGACCCTCCACTTTTACTTATGTTGATGGAATTTATTGAGTTTCGAATTACGCCTCTGAATGATGGTGGGTGGCTGAAGTGGCCGGTGGAGCAGAAACAACTTCGCAGTCATGGACCAAATTTAAAGGCACTTGGGAGCTGCTGTTTATTTCCCACCGTGGTCAGGCAGCTGGTGGACATGGTGACTGGCTGGAACAGGACTCGGGGAGGCATGTGAATGAGCTTAACGGCACCTACTTGAGCTGCCTGCCAGTATAAAACCCTCAAGAGCTAAAATGCACTCTCTCTCTTGAGGCACGCAAATTAGATGCATGCTAGAAAGCACAAGTAGCAGCAGATAGTGAGATTTATTTTGGAAGAATTGTGCTAGAGGATGTTCTGTAATAAAAAAGTGTGCATGTTTCATAGAAAGCTGACAAACTGGTCCTATCAGGAAGCATATTAAAAAGAACGCTAAGGGTTAACTGACCTCTCCGACCCATCTGCTTTGATCAGTCAGCTAACGCAGATGTTGCATGTGTACGTCTTTAGTCCAGCACTTCAGAAAATTGTGCAACCAAACCTCCAGCAACCTCTTCTAAAGATAAAGATCACGTTATATAAAGAGTCAGCTTATCATCGTGGCATGTCAAAATATATCTCACAGTGTTAAGAATGTGTTGAGGGTGACTTAATGCTGCAGCTCACTATCTCACTCTGATGGCGGCATGATAACAAACCAGGACGAGCTGTAAAAAATAACCCTTTCAGGTGAGAAGTAAAGGGAGTTTCATTATCCTGCCTTGACACAGACATTTTTTCTATCAATGACGACATAAAGAAACATGAAAAAGGCCTCTCTATTTCCACAGAATAACAAAACACTGGAGTCAAAAGTTGAATCTTGCACCCGCAGCGGGTCTAAGTTACGGGGTAAGAGAGGAAATAATTTATGAGGAGAATGAGGAAGGAGCAAGTGCTCAGCATTAAGGAAGAGCTGCATTGCTTGCAAGTACAAGTACATAACATTTTATTTATTCACTTAATAATATGATTTATTTACAAAGAACTAACGGTCATTTCTTGCTTTGAGCACGTGTACTGGTTACTAATTCAGAATCTGCAGTGAACACTGCAAGGACACAACGCTGCACTGTTGTCCTTGAAGGTAAAAACAAGCCAAGTTGTCCTACAAAGTAAGAGCTAACTTTCCTGCATCCATCTGGTGCCATTTTATCCACATAGCATTAGTCAAGCCACGCCGATACAGGATCTCACAGCTATCTAATTAGCACTGAATGATATTTGCTGACTCGGTCACACCCCCATAATGCCAAAGTACTGTCACACAGGGCAAGAAGTCAAAGCTATCAACAGCATCACTAGAATAAATTAGGGCGCTTTCACGAGCCAACATTTAGTCCGATTTTAATCATTTGTTGAGATGGACGCGGGTACTTTGACAGCAGCAAGTCCATGATTCCTTGCATAGAAGTGGCAGCTCTGGACACAAAAAGATAATTTGTTCCTTTGTACACACCCCTCAGACATTTTTTTTTTTGGTCCACTTTCATTTGTCCTCTGTGAAACCAAAACAAAAGTATCCATTTCACTCCGATCTGGACTAGCCAAACGGACTATGGCTTGTGAAAGTGCTTTCAGGGGAGTGTGTGATGAGGGAAATTAAGTTAAACACCTGCTCAGATACAACTAGTCTTGAACATGCCATTTGTTCTTTAAACTGTTTGGACCAGCAGTTACGCTAATGCTAAACAATTATCCAACTGCCACTCATATTACACAAAGCAACGCAAGTTTGTGCCACTTTAATCCATTATTATAGTCATTATTAATAAAAACAAATTAAAAATTATGATGATTTTGGCCACTTACGGGGCAGCATGATCATTTGGAGTCGTGCTTCTGTCCACCTGATGAATGCAAGTCAAATATTCTCTCTCTTTTAGCTCTGTTTTTGGTCTCTACCAACTCTTGAGGGAAATATTTGGCTCTTTAGCTGCTAAATGCTTCACTATGTTCACCAGCTAGTGTGTCCATCTGCTGTTTGGAGCTTTTTCACAGAAAACAGCTGCCTGCTGAAGCTGAAAACAATGTTTTCTCAATGGTGAGAGTGAACCAAAACAGTTAAGGAGAGCCAAACAATGAGATGAAACGTGCTTTAAAGCTACGTAAAGTCGAGGGGAGCTGTACATTTAGGTGATAATTATCTGTAAGTTCATCACCAAGAGTGACCCCTTGTTTTCACATTGTCATTTGATATATAATTAAAAAATAAAGCCATGCAACTGTCCATATGAAAAGATTTAACAGTGCATGAAGAGTTTTAGGATCTTCCTTGAGGAAATCCTGAATTAAAAGTTCAACTATTGAGTTTCTTGTCTTGACATTTTCATCTCCAACAGCGATACATCATGTCAGAACCTGTTTTCTCAAGCTGCCGAATACCAACTAATATACCTCACTAGCTTTAGCACAGTCTGTTCTATTCCATCCGTCTGGGCTGAACATAAGTCACGGTTTTATTTGTCACTGATGCAGACTCAATACAAGCTAAACAACCTCCAGACTGCAGCCTCTTGACACGGTCTGTGACCACAGTGTTGCACCATGACAACCGCTGCTCTGACCACAGCCTCATTCAGAGCCAACCACTGTACCTAACTATAAACACAGCCTCAGCACACATATTGCATCTAGCAAAGGTCTGCACAATTAATAATAATAATAAACCTTGTGTCTCGGTTTAAAAAGTGAAGCAGTTACAAAAGACCACACATGCAGTAAAAGTAGTATACTGTATGTGCTTTCCTGTAGAGCTGCAACGACTGTCGATTAATATAAAATGAATTTGCAGCTATTTTCATTATAAATTAATCCTTAAGGTCAATCAAAAATACCAAATATTTTATGTTTCCAGGTTTTCAAATGTGAGAATGTGCTGATTTTCCTTGTCATAACATTACAGTTAATATTTTGGGTATTTTTAACTATAGGACAATCACTATTTTCTGATGTTTTATAAACCAAATTAATTTTAAAAATATTCATAAATTCATAAATAATCATTAGTTGCAGCCCTGACGGAATGTATGTTATCTTTAGCATCAGCAATTTCAAATTTTAATTCTGGTGCATCAGCATTATTGATTTTGTTTATTTAATAACAAACTCAATTCAAAATTGATAATTAAAAGAGGATGTGAAAAAAGCGCAATAAATCTTAATATCTTTGTTTCAATGAAGACTACTCATCATGCTGTCTTAGGTAAAACCACCACACTTATTTTAGCCATAAACATGCAGCCCTTAACCACAACAATGGCTCAATGTGGATTCAACGGTGGACTCTGACCAATACTGGACACAAAGAGATCTCTCAGCTCTGTCATTGAACCTCATCGTAGCAGGTCCGTACCCCGGGAACAAAGCCAACTGTCCGGCCAAATGAAACCCGCTCCATCTCGCTCAAACAAAGACCTCAAAGAGGTGCAGCGCAATCATCACAAAGTTACGCAACATCACATAAAGATCAATTCATGGGAGCTCAAAGCAGAAACGGGGAGAAAAGGGTAGGGTGGATAAAATGGGATGTGGGATAGTCTTTAATCTTCCCAGGGCAAGTGGCTTGCTTGATGGCCTAAATGATCCAAAAAAAATGCTTGGTTCCAGGTCCCCCCTTTCTTCTGTCCAATTAACTTGACACAAATAGAAGCCAAAAGCTGGAGGAGAGCTACTAATGAAATCCCCCAGAGATCCACAATGGGAGAAAAATAACACAGATTCTCCTGGGTTCAATACATAGCAGCGACTGCATCCATTTGGTCTGTTTCCTCAACTGTAGAGCCATTAATCCCATTGAAATATTTATGGAATTCAATAATCAATCTTTTAAATCTCTGCTGCTTTCTCCTATGGCCTTCTGCACGAAGTAATTCATGCATTACAATGCTACGCTGGCTGCTGGTTGCTAGGAAACAACCAGAGAAACTCTTTCAATACGAGAACTGCTTTCACGCGAGCCAGACTTCTCTTGTAGGGCCTCAAGGCCACAAACACTCCCTGGTCACCAGAGGGACACTGAAGTTTGTTTTGTCGGAAAGAAATCTCATGTAAAATCTCCTGGACTGTGATTTAGGAGTCGGAGCATGTCTTGTTGATGCTGTTGTGGCAGAATAAAAGGAAGTGTATTAGTAGGTATCACTGTAAAACAATAGAGTGCTGCAGGAATGAGTCCTAAAACCTGGAAATGAGTTAGCAGGTTGGCACATCCGGTTCCCTCGTCGGGAAATCAATGGGTTTTTCGTGTACAAGAAAATGGCGTAGACATCATTCCCTACACTTACTAACCAAATAATGGAAAATTACCCAACAATGCCAATACGTATTTTATAAAATACATGCATTACACATACATTAAGTTCTTGCAAGTGCTACATGGCACAACAAAGTAATACTGCCACAGATTTAACAGACAAGAGAGACTGCGGAACAACCTATATCTATAAGACATATAATTTGCCACATGAAAACATGCACTTGCATGATACTGGATATAAAAATGTTGCTTAAATAAATATGACTTACTGTTTTCGATTTGACAATTGGATGCACTAAATTCCTAAATTAGTTTTAGATGCAGGCTTGGCAGTGGCAGTGGTCTCATGTTTGGAGTGTTTCCAGAGGGTCTCTGGGCTGCAGGACTATTGGCACATGAACAGCATGTTCCCTCTGAGCTGGGAGCAAGCCAGCAGCAGCGTTGTTGCCTTTGTTGGTATCTAGACGACATTGTCATCTATGCTCTTTCATGGTTTGCCATCACAATGGAATGGGGTCTAGCGCCTGACTGTGTTAGGTGTGACTCCTCACCTTTTTATGTCAAAGGCTGTGATTGCGACACTGTAAACCTTCCATCCAAAGGGAGACAATGACAGTGTTGTTTTCAAGAGCAAGTGTCACAAAACACTTTGGTTAATTTGAGCTGATGATTTATCTGGTGAGCTGCCAGTTAAGGTCACAGCTACAAAGAGATAGTGGTGCTGTGAGAGCCACTTAAGCATATAAAGCCAAGCCAACTATGAGGGATTTATGGTATTGAAAGTGTCCATTCTTGAAGGTCTGCTCAGGATCTGAGATATGCATAACTCAACTGATCATAGTTTTCTTGCGTTCCTGCACCACATTGGTGCGCCCAGCTTGCCTCGTCTTGAATGGAGGTTTCCTGTTTACAGAGTTGCCTTATGATCCCACCCAAGGCCTTTCACTTCACTCAGACTAAAATAGTCCCCAGCTCCAGACGGACGGGGATTTTAGGCGATATCCTGAGGATGTTTTACAAAAGAAACATGGCGAACCATTGTGATCTTTTAAGGGACTTGTCACAAATTGAGGTTTTCCCTTTCCTTGGCATCACTTCAGCTAGTCAAAGGAAAAGTACTGCAGATGTTTTTTTCCATTTCATAATACCATTTAATTTCACTTTCCTATGATCTTATCTTGTTTACTTTTATCTAGGCTAGTTTAATGGTAGATTTATTATGCAATTTGTATCGCTATTTAGTTTTGTGTTGTTGCGTGTATATGATGATTATGCGAATAAATAAACCATTTAAAAAAGTACATCAAAGCTGAAAACAGGGCTGTTTTGCTTTGCCCATGATATTTTTTTTCATTAAAACCTCATTTAAGTGCAAGTATTAAAAAATACCTTTAAATGTTCTAATGTATGGAACCCATTTATTTAGTGATTTTTTTTAATATCTGTCCTTGTTGGTTTTCTTATTGCAATTGCCTCTTTCATATACTGTTCTATAAAATTAAGCTAGATGTTAGACTGTAACTGCTGGGTTATTGGGCTATAATACACGTCTTTGTTTAAGTCTGCTTGGCATTAGTACGACTGCAGTTGGTACAATTTAGCTAAAACAGCTATTCCCAGTGCGGCGACAAAATAATTGGTGCGATTTTAACTGTTTTTGACAAGCAGAAGCTGGTTGTAACAGGGGCTCATTGTGTTGGGTCCGCACCACACTTGCTGGCGGATTCAAAGCAGCCGAGCCTATAGGGAAGCATGCATGAATGGCCTGCATCTTTCCCTCCAATTATAATCAAATACAGTCTTCATATAGCCCAATAATAACACAGCCGTGCAGGCGGTCAGGCCTACACAGGTGGGCAGTGCAACAAAAGCGTCACATGAGAACGCTGCTGTCCCCAAATGTGAGTCACATATTTCATGTGACTTAGAAAACCAACATCGCAGCAAGAACTTACAGTGCAAAGTTAAATATACTCTGGAACATGACACAATGGACTGTTGTGGTCACAATGTAACTGTTGAAATGTGTTCAAACAATCACATTAATCTCATTTGTTAGTTACGTCAACCTCACTTGTGATATTACATAATTGATTGACAAAACTATTATCTTTCAAAACAAAAACAGGAACAAAAAAAAACTACTGAACACTTCAAGTCGTCGTGACACTGTCTAAGTGGTATTTTCCATTCAGAAACTGGATTTCTTCCATGGATATGGAGGATTTAGATTCAATTTGAGTAATTCTTCAAGTGTCAAAAATGGAAATACATATACATTTTACTACCCATATTGCCACTTCAGAGTTGGTTTAATTAGAAAGGTTGAGCAGTTTATATTTATTTATATTTCTCAAGAAATACCACTGTCAGATTATTAGGGCTGCCCCCCTCTTACTCGATTAGTCGACAAATCAGTCGTTTTGGTCTTAGTCGACTCAGATTTCTTTAGTCAATTATCAATTTTGTATGCTTTTTTTCATGCTGAATGACTTATTTCTAAACATACGAGCACATCTCTGGTAAACACGAACACAAAGGTTTAAAGTGGAGCTTTTGTGTGATTCTTTGCGGATCTGTCAATTAAATCGAGAATCAAGAATTTCTTTGGTTGAGGACAGCCCTACAAGTTATTCTAGATAATACAAGGAATGTGTGAATTTAGGAACTCAGTTACAATGGATGGTCATTTCTACAGACTACACTACATATGCAGATTTCATTCTCAAGTGGGAGGAATAGCTTTCCGCCATCAGCCATCACTCTCCGTCCTTGGGTTGAATCACGTCTCGTCATCTTGACTTTTCACTTCACACACATGCAGCAGTGTCTGACTAATCAGCAGTGATGAGCGGCGCTGCACAACTATTCATTCTTGACACAGAATCACATTAACAATATGCATGATGCAATTGCGAAAGTGCACTCATGGGGGGAGGGAGGGAGGTTTCATGGTAAATAAACTTGCAGGACCATCAGGATTTCTGTCATTCTGACTGACGGTGCAAGACTCTTTTGTTACTGTGATTGATTTTTGCCCATTGTGCTGTGTTGTACAGTTCAGACTAGGGTCCATTTTCTCACTAATACAGTCCAATGTGCAGCTTTTTCCTGTGAATGTTTGCTAACCACATTACTCAATCACAAACAAGCAAATAGTGCTATAAGAAGATTAGCCTCTCATGTGGCATTACGTAAGCCTATTTATGATACTTGGCCTTTTCTTTACCAAGACTACATAACACATAAGGAGATCTGCATACTAATCGTGGCAATGAAAAGTGTTTGCTCTCAGCAGGAAGGGTTTGTATGCGAGGGAAATATAGGGCCATATGGGAAAACGTCTGGCAGCGGATGGCTGTTTGAGGTCAACCGAGGCAAGTGTCAATTAGCCCGGTCAAGGTCTGAGGCGCCGATGAACTAATGGCGTTTAATAAATAATGCCGGGCTGTAACTGACATCACAGCATTTAGCAAAGAATTATTGCTCAAATGGTGCGAGAAGAGCATACCACAATGTCACCAGAGTGAAATAAATGTCAACTGGGCTAAAAGGGGGAAGTTGCATCACAGCAATAAATGTGTTTCCACAAACTTTTCCCAGAGGTAAGAATCTGGGCACGCACACAAGCGCTCTGGTTTAAGAGCAGGAGAGAGCATCCTGATAATCTCAGACTGGCACCCAAGCGGTCTGGACGGTAATCGGCGGTTGAGTTCAGGCAAGCTAAGATAATTATGCCCTTCTTCCCAAAAGCAGGAAGCGGGGAGAAACTGTCAAACATTCCAGTGAGAATCAGATTACGTCGAGGCCTCGGGTAATGAACGGACATTTTCCCCTGATGGGCGACGTTGGGACAGAGGGCTGCAGAGTTGGAAACGTGACCGGCCGCAGGTTAGACAAACCCTCGGGGACCAATTACAAAGATAAGGTTTCAACAAGACAGATATTGTATGCCAATGTGCTCCACTACGCGCAGGAAGTGGAACAACGGTATTCCTAATCACTGATTTATAAATGGGGAAAACATTGTTATGTAGGGCTACTTTCCACTTTTTAGGCTGTCCAATATGCTGCATGTTCCCACCGGCAGGACTCAAGGACTGCTGTTGCAGCAGTTTTCACTTTTGACAACAGCATCCATTAGCAAAGACAGCTGTTTTTACTCAAGCTAACGTTGTAATGAATCACCTCTTTTAGCTCACAAGGCGAGTAATCACCTGCCTGCCACCACCACAGCTGTTAATAAACCACAGTTTGCATGAGGCATGACGGGCCGTATTAGGATCAAAGGTACAGCCAGCAAACAGTGTTGTGACTCAACATTTCAGCTTGACACTGACTAGGAAGTCTTCACAAAAGAATGTCAAATCAAACCATTAGGTTGAAGATGCCTTTGACTGAAAAATGTCTTTCTCTACACTCTTCTAATCAGCCACCATCCCACACTTTCACTTCACATACCAGCCCTCGTCTACTCTGTATTTGTTGACACTGGAAGGGGGTGGATTTCCTTTGCATATAGACACACAATTGTCTGGTGGAAGGAGATTAACTTCATTGCTTCAATCTGAATGGCTTTAAAGTGTGGCATTTATCCAATGTATCAGTGATACATCGTAGGGTGTAACATAGTAAAACAATAACAAGAAGGGAGATGAAAAACAAGACACCCACATGAGCAACAACTGATTTGTGAATATTTGTAAGTGCCTTAATATCCTAAAATGATAGGTAGATTGGTAGCAACATATTATAGACTGATACATGTGCAGCAAAAAGACTTCAGAGTACTTTCAGTGCAGTGAAGAAGGCTACCAGTACCTCACTGATGAATATTTGAAAGCTTCAACTTAAGCAGGTGAGCAATCCACCAGAGGCGTAGTGTGAATGGCCCTCATTCCGAAAAAGACAATATTCCTACTGAGTCGTTTACATGGCTAATGAAAATGAATATTCCACTATTATTCCCGTTTACATGCTGCCGTACATACTCTGGTTAAAGTAACCGGTGGCGGACCTGTTCAACCGTGCAAACACAGCCTTCCTTTTTCATTCCTTCAACCACCTTCTTGAGAAGGTTGCGGTTGCGATATTTGCGCAAATACCCAAAAACCTGCTGATATCCAAGTCTTTCGTAATGTTTAAAAGTAGGTGTGTTTCTCCTTCCAACCAGAAATGTGGGCATGTATCTCTAGTTTGTGTACAATGCACAGAGCTTACTGTAAACAGGCTATAGGCCATGTGTCGCAAACTGCTGTAAAAACACCAATTGAGACGCATATTCCGAATGTGCCGTATAAATGTCCAAAGAATGCTCCTAGAACCCAAAATAATATCGGCATATCCCACATGTCTTAATCAGAAAATGCTCCATTCGAAATAAAGTCTAATTCAGAACATCCAAATGGCTGTTTACATGATCCGTATCTAATTCAGAATTTTGTCATATAGCGTGCTTGTAAACAGTCAATGAAGCTGGCTCTAGTAGCTGCAAGTGGACAGATATAGACATAGAGTCATATGTGTTATGAGCTAATACTCACATGCTAATGAGCCCGGCTGCGGTTCCACAGCAGAGTAGTAAGAGGAAGTCATAAGGTGCCAATGACATTTTTTTTGCTAAAAATAACACTTGTGATAGTAAACAGGTTTGCACAATAAATCTAATTAAACAAAAAAGCTTTACCGACTACGCAACCTACGCAAAACCTAAGCATTAAAGCATTCATTTCTCCCTCTTTCCTCCCAATTATTAAGGACTGAAAAAATAAATTATGTGGAAAAAGCTGCAAGCATGTGAAGCCCAACTCATAAATTAATCTCCAAATTAAAAATCCTCCAAAAACAATCGCATTATAATTTTGTTTATGAGCAAAACATTGTCCTGATTTTGACCCTGTTCGTGCAACAGCAACCATATTTAAGTGCCATTGTTACAAATACTGTAAACAAGTCTTAGCTGCATGGTGAACCCGTATTCTGGGATTTAGAGAACTCTAATCACACAAATTAATCAGCTCTCCATCTGATCCACTTCATGTCTGAGCAGTTCTCCAAGAGGGAGGATTATACAGCAGATTATTCACCAGAGTGAGCCTGTACTGCGTGGGACCGGGGCAAAAAAGCAAATTCACTCAAAGATGTCTGGTAGTTGTTTACATCAATAACATTACAACCATTACGGATTTAACAAAACTAATTTCTGAAAGCTACTAAACCTTAAAAAAGTACCAAATATGTTTCACTTATCAAGTTTTTCTGTACTGTAGGTGTCACTTTTTCCAAATGCTGGAATTTCCAGAATCTCTTAATGACGGCTACAGCAAGCAGTAATTCTATAGCAGTCATGTAAATATTGCACGTCAGGAATGGTTTATTCTCTAAGCTCTCCAAGCAGCCAAGTGGGTCTCTGGCTAAGTTATGTAAAGATTGTGGTCGCTTGCTCAGTGGCATGAGGTCTGTTGCCTTCTGCTGTGAAGGCCAGTGGAATTTGTGGAGCCTCGACTCCAGAGCTGTTTTTCTTTGCTTTATAAATATCTCGAGGAATGCGAACATATTGAAACATGCCTTTGACATTATCATGTGTGTGATTCAGCTGCAACAAATGTACAGTGTGACCCTGAAGGCAACAACATCCTGGTCCATCTGACAAGATAAAAGGCTGTGGGCAATACAACCCCAGGGCACTAAAATGAAACTAAATGGAAGTTGAATTGTTCTCTGTGCTTCAATACGTGCAATCTGTCAAAACAAAAGCCATTCTTTTTCTTCTTAAACTTATAGAAATAGAAAGATTCAGCCCAATAAATCAAAGCAACCAGTATATATGAATGTCATAACCTGGAGTGAGCAGAGAGAAGACTGCCGAATAAGCAACCCAGAAGCCAGCATGGTGTCTTGATAAAAATGTAAAAAATGCTGTTACTTTAACTTCCTCTCACCCTCTATTGTTTAAAAAGGAACACTGATATGATTGTGCTGAAGGATATCAAGGATACTTCTGCAAACTCTGCAAAATGAACACTTTTTTTCACATGCACCTCCTGAGGAAGTATCTACCTTAAACAGTCGAAAAATCCTGTATTATTTAGCAGTGCAGTTTTTATATTCCTCAGAACGTTCAACGTGACATATCATCTTGAGCTACTTCTACCACAGGCACAGTTTAATTGAAACAAATGGCACAACTCATTGTAAATGGCAGGTTTAGTGACAGTGCCTCGATTATTGGGCTTTTTCTTTTTTTTTTTTTTTTTCAAAGAAAAAATGACAACATTTCTCTGGTTTCTCTGCTTCTTTAAAAGGTGAATATTTGTTGGTTTCTTTGATATTAAACTCGATACCTTTGAGTTTTGCTGCTTGGAGAAAACAAGCATTGTGAGTATGTCAACTTTGGTTTTGAGAGATTCCGATGGGCATTTTTCACTATAGTCTGACATTAGTTGCAGCTCTAATTTTGTGCAACACCAATGATCACACAGGAAATCTGCTGCAGAGCAGACAAAGCTCTCACATTTCTCAGTAGTCTCAATAGACCAGCAGCTTGTAATGCAGCCACAGATTGCAACTTTGCAGATCTCCAGTGCCATGAAAGTATAGACAATAATCAAGCAAGGAACATCATGACACCAACCAGGCTGGTCTCATACACCATTCGCAGCTATACGTATGAAAAGTAATCCACTGTAATTCCTATGTATACAACAAAATCAATTTGTGTGTAATTCACATAATTGTGAATCAGGAAAAATAAAGAGCGGCGAACACCACGCAGGTCGGAGTGGATGGGTCTAAAAATACCAGACTTTTATCCAGGAGACTGGCGTTCATGTCCTTTGTGAAACCAGTGGTCAATGTTGATTTATTTGTCAGGTAATTTACGTGCTTAAGTTACGTCACTTTCGGAGCTATTTTAAGCCAAACCACAATATTTTCCTAAACCTAACCAAGTACTTTTGTTGCCTAAACATAAGGAAGTTGTTTCCTGTGAACGGAATTTTATTTTGAAAAGACAGTGTGCATGTAACGAATAACTTTTTCGTAAGATATCATACAAACCGTCGTATGAGAATACCTTGCACTGACAAGTTTAAAAACAACTCTAAACTGGAAATCACATCTGAAGCAAAAGGTTGAAAAACACGAGGAAACAGAAGAGCAATTTACTTGACACAATCATCCTAGATTGTTATCAGACATTGATATTACTTAAGATTTTAAACTACATCTCCACTTCAAGACGTTAATTCAAATATCCACCTACCTTAGTCCTCAGTAAAAACATATCAATGCAGCCAGTAGAAATACACAGACGTTAGCCGACGTTAAAGAGCTCGAGCTTGGTTTTGTGCTCCACTAGTGTTAAATCGAGCTTCATGGAGTGAAAGCCACAGTGTGTTGTTCAACTTACTTCAATCTCAGTGGTGCATTTAAACACAAACTACACTGGATTGGTCTCTTCATTATTAGATTTAAGGGAGTAACAGGCGCACGGGACTTAACAAACATCCTGATGTATTCCAGTAAGGAATGCAAATGTTTTCTGTCTTGTATTCACCATGATATCAGACATTTATCTGTACAATTACACTGTAAAAACCATAAATGCCATCTTCCTGCAGTAAAGAGGTTATATTATGCATGATTAGAGTCAAGCTTTTCATCAGTTGCTCCCTGTACAGTCATAACGCTGACAAATCAATACTTTTAATACAATCATCAATACCTTTTATGGGTCCACTGACTGACCAGTAGGCAGTGCTATGCTTTATTGCCATCACAATATCATGAAGAAAAGCTAATGTGGGATTAAAAGCGTGATTTAAATGAGCCAATCAGAAGCCGCGCCGGTCTTCTGTGTGGGCACCGTGCGTTTCTTTCTTTCTTCCCTTCCTGAAATCATCCCCCTGTATTTAAACTGGGAGGACTACGTCACTGTGACCGCGGTGTGTGTAACCACATCAGCCTGCACTCAGCCTCCACTTTCAAACACAAGAATAACATGTGACATCACTTTACTTCTTCAGGGTGAGCGCTGCAGAGCGCAAGCAAAACGCCAAGGCAAAGCAGCGGCCTAAATTTACCCGAATGGATGGGATTTTTTTTTTTGAGAATTAGAAAACCCAGAGTTGCCTGGGAAAATTACACCATTACGACTCCAGTAGTAAAACTTGCAGCCCCACTTGTTGAGCCAGCGAACTGGAAGTTTAAATAGATGCTTACGTGCTTCTGACGCACTGACAAAAATAGAAAAGGCAGTCACAAAACAACACCCAGATTCAGAAAATAAAAAAAAAAAAAAAGCTTTAGGGGGAAAGGCGTTCTGTCGTCAGGCCATTCTTCCGGCTTCAGATGAAAAAGCATCCTGACGCTTTTCCTCTTCCTGCTTCGTATACGGGGCAGGATGCTGAGAGACAGGGCAGCTTTGTGCTCATCCGTCATTCAACAACTACTTCCTCTAACAGGTTTATAGCTGTATACTTTCATTTGACGTTGCTGTAACATTGTGGCTAAAAATGCAAAGTGTAATTCATAAATATAGCCAATAGGCTGGTATTCAAATTTCTGAAATTTAAAATGTAATACAGTATTACACAAATCCATACATGATGAATGTGCATCTACAATTTCACATTAAGCATAAAGCAAACAGCTCTTCTGTACTTATATGCTACAATATGCTATGGTGTAAGTGGCAGCCCAGTTTCACCGTCATTTGAAAGTTAGCACTGTTTAGCACAAATGAGTTGCTCTACAGACAAAGCATTGTGTGTTATGTTAGCTGGCCATTAAACTCATTGCAGCTTGTATCAGAGTTTGAGTAATGACCAGAAAATGGCCTAGAAATTCAAAAATGTTTTGCTTGCTCACTACATGTCACTGGGGTCAAGAATATCCACCGAATGGCCCAAATGCATTTGTTTTCTCCCTCGTCTCCTCTAGTTCAGTCGCTGCAGGCCTGCGCTGATCTCCTGTGATATGTGGAAACAATGTAAAGTAGGCAGCTTGTCCCTCGAGCTATGTGAATGTGAAGCAGGGTCACCGCAGCGGAGGGCTGTTGTTCGTGGCCTTTAGCTTTGCCACCTGGCTAAACAAGAGGAGAGATGTCTGTCCTGAGCCCAGCTACTTGCTGCAGATTAACACAGAGCAGCTAAAGCACAAGAGCCAAGAGTGTGCAGGTTTGTCTTCCTATGAGACTACAGGAAGGTGATTATGAGATAAGATAGGTGGTTAAGTGTTGGGTTTCATAATCTTGGCGAGATAAAGAAATTCATTCTGCATCAAAATACAGTTCTAATCAGTTCAGTCCAGCGCAATGCCTTTATAGCACCCATCACGCCAAGGTAATGCAGTTTGGACAGCTAAAGATAGTCCAACCCCCACCTACTGACCTGACAAACAAACATGTCACAGATACCATTTTCACACACAAAGCCTGTCCTTCAAGTCTGATAATGAACACGCATTCTAGGAAAGCAACTACCATTCATTTACATACTGATCGGTCAAAAGATAATGAGCAATGCCCATCACAAGTTATCAGAGCCCAAAGAGATGTCTTAAATCTGCTTATTTAATTTAGAATGACATGAAAAGTGAAGAGGAAGAACGTTTGGTATTTCTACTAGATAATACATACAGTATGTGTTTGATAGAGTCTGTGGCATCCTGCAAAATCATCTGACACATCTTTGATTAATGTAATATTAAGTTTTAACTAAAAATCTGCTAAATATGACTGTGTGAAGGACTCAAAAATAAGGCATGCCCGCTTGCCCAGGGCAAGTAAAATGCCACATCAAGTTAGTAAATCTAGCAACTCACTTGCCCCTATAGAGCAAGTGGTAAAAAGAATCAAACGCATTGTTTTTTTCCGGAGCTGATGATGGAAGTAGCTAAGGAGGGAGCCTTCTTAAATACTATATCGTTGTTTTACCACTGTACAGCACTTTGGTCAACTTTTGTTGCTTTTAAATGTGCTCTATAAATAAACTACACTTGAAAATGGAGCCAACTCGCTTCCTTCCCATCTCTGTTGTGCAGTACCGATCAGGCACGCGTGAGAAAACAGCGGCGGATAAAGACAAAGTTTATGAGCTGAAACGCAAGTGAGCATTTCACTTATCCGGGAAACAGTACTTTAGTTGGGTGGCGGTGGAAGATGGGGGCGAAACTCCAGATTAATTTACTTCAATAAAGATTAAACATGACATGTTTGATAGAGTCTGTGGTGTCCTGCAAAAT
This sequence comes from Sebastiscus tertius, assembly GCA_916701665.1. Lineage (NCBI taxonomy): Eukaryota > Metazoa > Chordata > Actinopteri > Perciformes > Sebastidae > Sebastiscus > Sebastiscus tertius. The sequence continues at coordinate 68,641 of CAKAOH010034044.1, forward strand.
CAACCACCACATCTTTATTTAATATAATATTAAGTTTAGCTAAGAATCTGCTAAACATGACTTGTGCCCGGTGCCTAAATATGGACCCACACTAGCTGAGGCAGGCTCGCTGTCACCGTGTCGCTTGCCAATCTGATCATATGCTTGTCCTGCTATGGTCTCCAGCAGTCATCTGTACAGACAATAAAAAGACATCCCTAAGGGGAGGCAGTGGAGGAGAAGCTCTTAAGATAAAACCCCCCCCATGAACCCTGAGTTGATTGAGTCTACATGATGAAATCCATCATCCGTACAGCACAATTAAGATTACTTTTTTTAAGATAGCTATGTGGCCGGATTGAGTAAGAGTTGGAATGTAATGGCCTAATAGTTGGGTTTGCAATTCAAACCATGTAAAACATCTAGCATGCCCATCAAGTAACTCACAACGCCATGCCATTGAGAGCCACAGTGCATGTTTAAAAATACCGTGTTATTCAAAGGGATGTAATAATCCCCCTGACATATTATTGAATTTGGACATGAAAAATAAATTAGAGATCAAATAGCCATGTCATGTTATCGTAATTCATATCAGAGCATGCAAAAACTGTGCAGCAGTGCTTAACAGACCTCCTCCTCCTCCTGCTTTCTTCACTATCAGACTGCCTCTTTGCACGCTGACAAAAATCCAGTGCGCTTCCAGTTACACTCATGCAAAAGGAAACTGACAAAACCAGTGTGAACACTCGCTGTCGAGTGGTCAGTTATTTAACCTGCCATGTGACAATAGGCTGAGGCAGAGGGTCAAATCCCACCGTGGTCAGTCTTGAGCGATAGAGACAGATCCCTGTAACCGTTAGCTAATCCTGACAGAGAGGCCCTGCCAACACCATTAGGATAAACTGTGTCAGCCACCTCAGTCGCTAGACACTTGAAAAGAACACCGGGGAAGGTGATGCTTTAGAAAAACACAGAGGACAGAATCACACAGCCACGTGATATTCAATACCATGAAGATTAATGTCGAAAAGTCTCGGTGGTTTTCTGCAGAGTAATCACAGAGAAATTGAGTGGACTTCTCTGTGACGCAACTGCACAATGACGTGGATGCAGTGTTTCTAAAGCCTTCTAAGATCCTGTTAGGATATCACACATTTGCCTCTGACTGAATCATTTTCAAACATAGTCATTTAGTCATTGTTCAAGCTGTCCTAGTTCGCCTCTCCGTTCATTTCACATCTTTTCAAAGACTTCCTGAATGAAATGTTTGCATACTGACGCAGCATGGGCTCATACCAGAGTGCTGAAGGACCACAGACATATTTTTACTGAATTTCTTCCAAGCCTCGGTATCTTTTAATCAGACTATTTTCCAGCTCAGCAATTCCAAGTACTTAATTTCCTCTCAGATGTTCTTGTCAGGATTGGAAAATCTCAGAAGCAGCATTCAGACATTGATATGACACTGAAAACATGCTGATGTGAATTCTTTCAGGCGGGTTTAGCAGCAGGATGAGGCAGGTTTTATATCACAGGTGTTATTACTGCCAGCTCTGAAACTAATTCTCACTTCCTTATCAGCAAATAAAGAACATTCAAAAAGTACTTTCAGTTATTATTTAAAGGAGCACATCATCAAAACTACCAGCAACCACTTCCTACTGAGAAAATCACCTGTTTCATGGAAAATAAAACAAAAATTAGACCACCACGGCTGAATGAAATACAAGCAATTTGTAGATTAATCAATTGGTCAATTAAATGAAAATCAATTGGCGTATGTTTTGATAAAATATAAATTGTTTCAGTCGTTTTCTTTCACAAGCAAAACAGGAAAAAACAAACAAATGTGAGGATTTGCTTCATTTAAAAAATAAATAAATCATATGTTGATTGATTTTGTTTAAGATTCAGACAGTTTGAAGACGCTACTATTGGCAGGTAGATTTTTTTCATTTCATGGACAAAAATATGAAGCAATTAATCATCAGACTCATCAATAATGAACATAATAATTGCCCTATTATAAACTACTAATGCTTATGACCATTGCTGCAAATGATGCCAACCAAATTACCCCTAGTCATTGTTTCCATAACCATAATGACATCTGTCACTCCTTCAAATTATAGCCTGCATAAAAGCCTGCATAAAGCTGTAAAGACCATGGGCTTGTGCAGTTAACAAGCCGTTGATGACACCATAATTGTTTCCTCAATGTCAGATAGACGGGCAGACGGCTGTGCCACTATCCACTGGTTGAAGTGGTGGCCTATTGATTGTCTATTCATTGTCTGCAGAGCCTAAAGCTGAAGCTGCTGCAACCATTTGCAGTGGAAGCAAATTAAATGATGCTAGACCACAGCCAGACCTGGATTTATTGCATGTATCTGCATATTATGACTGATGATATCTGCTGCAAACTTGTGTGTGTGTGTGTGTGTGTGTGTGTGCGTGTGTGTGCGTGTATGTGCGTGTGTGTGCGTGTGTGTGTGTGTGTGTGTGTGTGTGTGTGTGTGGCTCAAGTTATGACCACATCCCACAGGATTTGCATGTTCATTAGACTCCACAATTCCCAGAGGAACCTATTGGTATGGATCAGATGGTAATGAGGTGTGCATTGACAGTACTGAGCTTTAAAAAACAAGTAATCATAACAACAACACATTATTAAACCAATGGTGATGCCCAGTGAAGCCATATCCCAACAAAGACAAAGCACTTAAATTGTGTCCTAGTCTACCAAACATTATAAAAACTGAGGGGCAGCATCTGTTTTGGTAGGCTAGTGTATTAGCTAGGTTGGGATTAAATAATAATAAAATATAATATTAAAATATAATATTATAATGACATGGAAATAATAATAATTATAGCTAGACAAATTTAGGAAATTTTAATTAGAGTATATGTATGGCTCAATAAGGAAGCTGGTTAATAATGAATAATTGACTTATGGAGAAGGGGTGGGATTAAATAAGTTTATACTTCTTCTCACTCCTTTTCCAATATGTAAATCAAGGCATCAAGTGTTTGACAATTTATTTTTCTTACGCTTCTCATTGTATGTAAATACTACTTGTTTCTGACTGTCCACTTGTTGGTATGATCATTCTCTTTTTCTTTAATTTTTTTTTGTAGAGTGTTGGAAATACATTTTGAAATGAAATGGATTAGCCAGTCTGTGACTCTCATATGATCCACCTTTCTCATTTATGTGTGTTTTTTTTGCAAAATGCAAGTGTCTTAGACTATGTTTGCAAAATGTAAGTGTCTTAGACTATGTCTGCAAAATGCAAGTCTTAGACTATGTTTGCAAAATGTAAGTGTCTTAGACTATGTTTGCAAAAATGTAAGTGTCTTAGACTATGTCTGCAAAATGCAAGTCTTAGACTATGTTTGCAAAATTCAAGTGTCTTAGACTATGTTTGCAAAATGCAAGTCTTAGACTATGTCTGCAAAATGCAAGTCTTAGACTATGTCTGCAAAATGCAAGTCTTAGACTATGTTTGCAAAATTCAAGTGTCTTAGACTATGTTTGCAAAATGCAAGTGTCTTAGACTATGTTTGCAAAAATGCACACGTCTCAAGTGACAAAACAGGATGCAGAAACTGCAGCTCAGACTCCCACTAAGGCTGCAGCAGCTCCTGTTATATGTTAAGTAGCCTTTGATTATCTGTGCAGATAGAGAGAGGAGCTTAGAGAGGATGTAGCCATACAGTATATGTAACACTGGAACAAGCTTAAATGGCAACAGTTGCTGCACACAGAAAGAAACCACTGTTGCAGGACGGTTATGTTGCAATGTTATAATAGAGCAAAGAGAGTGGCAGATATGAGCACTTTGAAATACAGATTAGTTCTGACCTGTTGCGTCCTTTCAGCCGGATTCATCATCACAGCCTGCCGAAAGCTGTTATCCACATAAGACGCCATTGTTTTGGGAAGACGCCGTCTGGGAGGATACTGGATTTATCCTAAATAATAAAATGTTTATAACTATCCAGCGCCACGGTATGTAAAAGAAAGAAAAGAAGTCCCCCGTTGCTGTCTTGCTGTCTTCTTGTCGCCTGTGGTCCGATGTTTAGCGGATAAGCTGGGGAGTTGCCCCGGAGCCAGGCCACGACTGGAGCCAGACAGCAGTCTCCTCGGGGGGGTGTACGTCTAAACGTTGCCCGAGCTGAAACCTCGGCTGCCGAACACCGACCGGTCCCACCGAAACTTCTTCTTTTTAAAAAAACCCGCTACTCAAAGTGTCTCTTTTGTTAAAAAAATGTAAAAATGTCCCTTTATTCAAGCCAGCGTTCATCAAAGCCATTCCTTGTCTCTTCAGCAGCCAGCATTCTGCTAGCGACGAAAAATAAATTACATATAACGTTAGTTCCACCTAAAGCTGACAAAAAAAAGTAAGCTATCCCGTCAATAACAACCTGGCGTCCATTATAGCAGAGGTAAGACCCAAAGACACTCACTGAGATAAATTCAGTATATTAACATCTTTTTAATGGGTCTTAAAAGTGGAGATAGGTCCGCCGCCGCTGTGCTCTCTGTTGTATGCCACCATGGTGACTGACACAGCAGCAGAGTAAAGTCGGACGCAGCTAACGGTTACACTTCCGTGAGAGGTTTTCAAAATAAAACTCTGTTTTAGTACAAAGAGACAATGGAGGAATATTTAGGGAGGGGTTTCTGTGGTTAAGATTCAAGATTCAAGCCCTTTATTTGTCATCGTGTAGTGCAATGAAATTAGATTGTGACAATCCCATAGGTGCTAAAAAAAAAGATAATACAATAAAAAAGAGAGAGAGTGCAATATAAATATAAAAAAACAATATAAAAGATAATACAATAAAAAAAGAGATTATGCAATATAAATATTAAAACAATTAAAAATAATACAATAAAAAAGAGATAGTGGAATATAAATATAAAAAAGATATAAAAGATTATACAATATAAATTATAAAAAATACAATGTTTATATTGATGAGATGACAGTTTTGACAGATTACAGTTTTATAGCCAGATTATTGCACAAAGTGTCCGTCAGATAATTGTATAATTATTGCACAGCATCACATGTTGTTTTTTTTCCCACAAAAATACCACAGATGATTTTAGCAGTGCATTACCAAAAAAAAGTCAAATTAAACCCAAGGACAAATGCTAATTATACAGTAGACTACTACATAACATGCAATGAACATAGTGTACCATGCACCGTGACATAACAGAGATAGTGCAATATAAATATAAAAAAAAGATAAAAGATTATTATTATTATTTTTTTATTTAACCTTTATTTATCCAGGTTAGTCCCATTGAGATTAAGAACCTCTTTTCCAAGGGAGACCTGGCCAAGATGGTCAGCAGCAAGAACACAAAGTTGCAGACACAGACACAAATAGAGATAAAATACAATTCACAAACACTAAAAGCACAAAAATTTGCATTAAAAGAGAACTATCTAAAGACAAATGGGGGGACAAAAGGGAACTTTTCTGGGAGTCAGCTGTACAACAAGGAGGCTAAAAACATAGGCATGCAATAGAGCCTGCTTCTAATAATACAATATAAAATATAAAAATACAATATGTATATTGATGAGATGAAAGTTTTGCCAGATTATTGCACAAAGTGTCCGTCAGATAATTATATAATTATTGCACAGCATCATATAATTATTGCACAGTGTGATCAGCATGTTATTGCACATATCCCTAACAGAAGTGGTAATGTAGTAATAGTAATAGTGGTAGTTTACAGTGGTAAATTAATATACATGTTTGTTTTTTCCCACAAAAATGTAATTTTCTCTGCACGTATCACTGAATCAATGAAGTACCACAGATGATTTTTAGCAGTGCATTACCTTAAAAAAAAGAAAAGTGAAATTAAACCCAAGGAGGAATGCTAATTATACAGTAGACTACTACATAACATGCAATGAACATAGTGTATCATGCACCGTGACATAACAGTTTCATATCGGTTTTTAGTTTATTCCAAGATTTAATCCACTGACAATTTTAGATTCAGTAACTCTATCTTAAAATTGTTATTGTATTTGCGTACAATTATACTATTAGTATTGTTTTACTGTTTTATTTTGAAGGCAAAATCATTCCATTTCCGGTCTAGCTGCTGTTGTCTGTGTTTGGCTTGATGGGGATTTAGTCACAAGGGGCGGCTCATGGGCGAGTCCATTTAACAAAAAAAAAGAAAAAAGGAAAAAGTGGGAATAGGAAGAGGGAGTACAGTGTGACAAATGATGCTTTGGGACCATCTAGTGACTTAATAAGGTAATACACATGTAGATGGTTATTACTTGGTACAAACATATTGTTACCCTTAAAACATCAAATCAGGATAACATCAAATAAACATACAAAATATGTCCCTGAGCAATATTAGCAGACTAGACATAGATAATTGTAGTGTTAGTTGAATTCATTATAATGTACCACACAGACACACAAAGTTCCCAATAGGAAATCTAGATTGTGAGAGTCAAGATTCAAGTGTGTTCCAGTTTGTTTATTCATCACATACACAATAATAACAGCAAGCAGCCATTAGCAATGAAAATCTTGGGTCTCAGGCACCCTTCAACCCTTTTACTCTTTAAAAAAATTATATAAAATAGGAATATCACACAAGTAAAAGCCAAATGAGAATCAAAGACATAAAACATGAGGTGCAAATTATTATTGGGCTGCAATAACGCCACAAGATTCTGCAGAGACTGATACATATACATATATAAGACTTTATCGATCCCTGAGGGGAAATCCACATGTTACAGCAGCTCAGAGAGAGGCTAAGAAATACGCTACCAGATGAAGAACTCTTAAATGAAATAAATAGATACATAAATAATATATTACAATAGGCTACCTTAGACTATATAAGAGAATAATGCAAATATTTGTGCATAAGGATTTGTGCAATCCATCCTTAAACCCATCCGAGCTACTGTAAAGCACCCAGAGAGCAACTTGGGGTTCAGTGTTTTGCTCAAGGACATGCAGACAGTAGGAGCCAGGGATCAAACCGCCAACCTTGCGGTTAAAGGACGACTACCCACTGAGCTACAGCTGCTACAGTAGCCACCCCTTTATAAGTATATATAAGAATATGGGTACAGCCTGTACCCATACCATATAGGTATGAATAATAAGTACAGCATACAAAATACTATAACAATATAAATGTTATCCTGTTGAAGACTCTGTTTATAACACGATTAATAAAATGGGCTTATTTACCATGCCAAAGAAAAAAAAAAGATAGAACAATTTCCACCCAGCACTATGATAATATTATTGTTTTGTTATTCCTGTCTTTGTGTGAATCTATTTCATTAAGGAATAGATTAAAAGTTAATATGTAGTAGACATGCTTCAATAGCAGGAGCATCAGGTTTTTAGAATGTAACTAGGACACAACCACACTGACGCCATGACAACCAGTGGTTGCATGACAACCAACCATGACCCCATGGACAGAGCAGACTGCTGCATGGCTCAAGTTATCACCCAGGGGGGGCCATTATACACAGTCAGTGTATCTAACCTGATAAACTAAACCAAACATAACAGTGGGACAACAATGCTGCAAAACAGTGAAGCAGTTGCAGGAGGACCACGGTATGGACAAAGGATGATTTTTACAGGTAGGAGAATCATGTGCCTATCGTGTCATTCAAATGAGTGCAACTCCAGGAAGCAGAAGTTGTGTCTACAGTATGGTGTTATTATCATAGCTAAATCGGTGGGATTGTATGTATTGTAAGACTTCTATAACCCAGTTTCCTGTGGGATTCAACAATTACTATATAGTGTATAAGCATTATGGTCTGTGTCCAAACAAATAGAAGTGTAATTGGACACACGATGGCAGTGTAAACAGGGCCAAAACATAGTTAACATACTGTTTGTGTACCTGTGTGTGCATGTGTGAGTCTGTGTAATTGTAAAGTATGTTGTTTTGTATGCATTAGGGCATGTAGATGTGTACTTACACTGCAAAAATGAATGGATTAGATTAGAATTTAGAGCGTGATGTGCAAACATATCATCGAATTTGTTAATTTCTAAGGATTAATAATATACGTTTCCCACATGTGACTGTTAATTAAATTGAATGCATGTTCTGAAAGACATTGATCCTTTGCTATAATACCTCTGGAAAGATAATTAGTTGTAACAAATTACCCTACATGTTGAACGGATGCAATCTTTAACCTTTTCCACTCCACTCCTCTATTTCATTGACCCATTTTTGTCTTTTTAGGAGGGTACAGGGGGTCTTTAGAGGGAGATAGCAGGTCAACAGTATATGCCACATAGAAGTATATGATGGTATATGATGGCAATTCCTATGCTCACTTATGTCTCACAAGTTGTTTCAGCAATTTTGGGGTTGACACCATTTGTTACACAGATTTGGTGCTAAATTTAACAATTGTTTTGCCACTCAAGAATTGATAAAAATGATCAAAAATCTCTCCAAAATACCACAATAACACATTCATCAGTTTCTCTTTATTAACTTCTCTATATATTTGTGTCTGTAGAATCTTAAAAGATTCATTGGGTTATTTGTTTACCTTCTTTTCTCACACTGATTCTAACAAGGCCCAGATGGAATTGGAGACTACAGACCGAGATCAAATTATTTCCCCCGGTACATCGGTGCCGGCGCCTCATCACCTGAGGCCACAGGTGACCTCAGCTACTTGTGCCGAGCTGCACCGCACGCTGCCCCTCCCATGCCCAAGCAGAGCTGTGTGGGGGAGGTTGGCTGGGGGTGGCAGCATAACCAGCTGTTGAACAGTGGGACGCTGCTCAGCAACATGCAAATTAAGGTACAGCAAAAAATCCACTGTGTGCGTCTTATGCAAATGAGTATGCAGAAACATGTCTTCTGTTAATGAGCCACAAGGTTACACTGAGCATGACTTTGAGAAATGGTTGGATATGATGTAATATGCAGGAATTTCACCAATGTTGGGATAAACAGTAATGAATGGACAGTTTATCCAATCTGGACCAGATTTATATATTTATTATTTATTTGTGTTCTTATGTTTTGTTTTGCAAACATAGTAAGTAATAATTTCATGGATAAATCAAACTGTCCTCCTTTTCTGACAGAAAACGGAGTTGCGGACAGCGTTGGAGGACAGAGTGACTCAGAGGTTCCAGAGTGAACAGTAAAACAGCATTTGTAATCCTCGCGTTGGATGCGTTGAATCCCTCAGAATCATATTACGTGTGTGTGTGCTGTGTCAATTGGATAAGTGAGAACATCTCAGGTTTGCACAGTGTTGAGTGACTGCATTGTAGGTTATCTGCTTCTCCATCCATAATGCAACACTTCCACTTTTGTAGGAACGTACACCGCCTCAGGCTGTAGATAAGAAATCAGCCCGCACACAACACTGACACAAATACGGACCTAAACAAACACTCTGGAAGGTTTTATCTTCTGCCTTGTTAACAGTTTCCTAAAATACCACAACATCTACAATCAACTATATTACATGTACTCCCTAAACAAGATGTATGGGATACCCATTGTCCCTCCCATGGATGTTATATTTAGTTAAACAGTGACGCACTAGAAAATGAATGGGAGGACGTGGCTCTGTTTTACTTAGCTGAGCCTGATGAGCTGAGTTTGAGATGTCCTAAAAGGCCCCTTTACAAAGGATAATAAACATTTTAATGTTGGCAACAACATGGCTTTTCCTCTGGCACCATCCTCAACTACAGATGGGTGAAAACATGAAGCAAAAACCTGATGGATAAACATAACAAATGCAGATGCTTCATTTTGTAGGCCACTGAATTGTTTGAGGCATGATTACTGAACGGGCCTACCGGGCACAGGCCCAGGTGCCACCCTAGCCTTCACCTGCAAAACATACAAAAACACACAAAACGACTACAAAGAGACATAAAAATACTACAAAAAGACCAAAACAACTACACAGAGATGCAAAATAGCTGCAAAGAGACACAAAGCAATATACAAAGTGACATAAAACAGCTACAAAGAGATACAAATCAACTGCAAAAAGATGCAAAACTACTAAAAAAAGGGCAAAACAAACACAGACAAAAAATAACAAAAAGACCAAAACCATTACAAAGTTACACAAAACAACTACAAAGAGACACAAAAATACTACCAAAAGACCAAAAAAGCTACAAAGAGATGCAAAATTACCACTAAAAGATACAAATCAATAACAAAAAAGAGACTAAACAACTATAAAGTATATGTGTCTTGTGCCTATGCAGTAGGGGTGGTGGGTCCTATATTGTATGTCTGGACTCAGGGGCTCATTGTATCAGAATCCGCTCATGGTTTGAGAAGTATGAAGATTATGTAAATTACACGTTATCACTTTCACAGTCACCAGAACCCGTTTGAAAACCAATGGGAGATTTTTTAAGCAACATGTTAGACTGCACTCTCCACCACCACCACCACCATCATCAAAACCCCAAAAGAGAGAATAAGTTTTAGAGGATTGGCATTACATCAAGGGGATGTAGCCAGAGTTTCAGAAATGCTGAGGCCCCAGCAGAACACAACTCATAGAAGAAGTTTTTGATTAGTCACCCAAACAAATAATTTTATTTGATATTTCTTTGTCAAATGTTAAGGTATTCTATAGGGAAATAATAAGTGGATGTTTCCTGTAAATGTAGAATATAAACTCCACTTTATGTTATTAAACCCCCCAATTCCCAGATATATATATTTTTTATAGTGGTTTTTCCTTTATTTTGTGACCTGTGTGTGTCGCTGCGTACGTTTCCCCATTTTTCATTTATTCAGTAATTTGGTTTTCTGGTCTCTAATGAGTATAACAGCCTCACGGGACCACTATACACTGCGAGGTTATGGATTTTTTATTTCAGCTGCAGGGACGGTGCAAATTAATCTATGTCACTGTCTCAGAGTTAGCCAAACAGCTTGTTCCTGAAACTATATGACAAAAGCAAGAAAATCAAAATACAGCACAAGCCTGCAAAAAAAAAGAAGCCTTTGCTGACAAGAAAGAGATAACAGTGAAACAACAGAACAGAAGAAGAAATGTTGTGGCAAGCTGTAGCCAAGCAGAGAACAAACAGACAAGCATGCACAGTAAGGACGACTCTTTTGGCTGTATTTGACCCAGGTTTTAAAATGAATAAGAAACTGTTTATATGCAATGAAAGGATGTTCCAAGCGTGGGAAGTTCTAACAAAGAAACTGTAATACGTGAAAGCGAATTTGTCATTACGGTTATCAAACGGGCACATTGTTGATTTTTTATTAGGCCCACAATCCCTCAGACCTGTTCCCTGACCTGTTTCCTTGAATCAGCCACTTCTATACCCACTCAGTCAACACAAACACACACAATACAATAACACAAAACAGCTGAATCAATACTGTACAAGAGAAGAGACATTTTTAAAGGGGCACACACCAGACTTCCATAACATGTTGTGCTGTATATAAGACCATGGAAATGTTTAAAATACCCAATAATGATTAATTATTTTATCAAAATCAGACATGTCAAGATGTATTAACATGGCTCAGATATGGTCTGATGGATAAAGAAAGAAAACAAAAAGAAAATCTACTTTCAAGGAGAATTAGATGATGTCCCACACGATATGCAAACACAGAAAGCAGCTCGTTAAAATGCAGCGTGCGAAACACAACAGATCACACTCATGATCACTTAGAAGAATTGATTCAAGGAAACAAGTTTCAGCTTAGGCAGCTATTCATCCCTTCTATGTAGCATCCCTTCTGCAAAAGGAGCCACATGCATCAACGTTTTGTAAGAATGCATTAGCTACAGCATATGGGACCCAGGCTGTTTCACTCTTAGCACTAGACCCTGGAAGTATGCAGAGGCTCACACAGCTGTTCTACTGCCGACAACAAGCTACTCCAGGCAAACATCAGTCAAAACTTAAAGAGATGGTTTTCTTAAGGCGGGCATTCTGGGAAATAGCAGCAATCCACCTCTATGGTCCATGAGCTGGATCACAGATGATACAGGAAACACTGTAAGTGATTCCCAGACTCTCAAGCCTCCCAGCCATGGCATGGGCCGCACCTTAAATCTGAGTGTGCCCCCTCGGTGCCCCCCTACCAGAGTCAGAAGGTGAGAGGTAGTTGGCTTGTTAGGATGGATCACTGAACAGGCCTAAAGGCCAAGGAGCCCCTGGACCAGAGCCTCTGTATCACTTCAAAGAAATGCAAAACGACCACAAAGAGACACAAAACGACTACAAAGAGACACAGAATTACCACAAAGAGACACAAAGAGAAACAAAATGACAGCAAAGAGCCACAAAATTACCACAAAGAGCCACAAGATGAAGGTAAAGAGACACAAAACAACCTCAAAGAGCCACAAAATGACCTCAAAGAGCCAAGGAATGACCACAAAGAGACACAAAATGAAGGCAAAGAGCTGTAAAATGACCTCAAAGATACACAAAATGACCTCAAAGATACACAAAAAGACCTCAGAGACACAAAATGACCTTAGAGACACAAAATGACTTCAAAGAGATGCAAAATGACCTCAAAGAGATGCAAAATGACCACAAAGAGATGCAAAATGACCACAAAGAGCCACAAAATGACCACAAAGAGACACAAAATGACCACGAAGAGACGGAAAATGACCACAGAGATATGCAAAATGACCATGGTAAGATGCAAAATGACCTCAAAGAGACACATTACACAGGTTACATTTACAGTTATTGCATTTTCTAAATTCCATCCTTTAATAAAATCTATTTTCAGAGCACTAATGCAACACTCCAGCATTGTAAGTAGATGACTTCAGCTAAGGATGTGAAGTAATTGTTGTCTGTGAGACCTTCAGTCAGCCAATTCAGTCAATTAACATAAATTTTTCTAAAGTGCGCATATTTGTAAAACTGATTTTCCTGATTTTAATCATGAGAACTATAAATAAAACCAAAAAGAATGTGTTTCCTTAAAACAATAACACTTAAAGAACAAATTGATCCCCATTATCTCCCAGTAATTCTCAAACCAAATCAATAGGTAATAACTTTTGGATGTGTCAGACGTTAAGAAGACCTCAACTAAAGGACTCTTTGAAAGGTAACTGTTTAATATCTGGGAGAAGATTAAACAAATTAAAAATAACACACCCTGTAGGTACACATGTAGGTCAGCTGAATGTTGCCTCATTAATTTCCTTCACCGTCTCTATTTGTTTCCTCCCAGAAGGAACATGACGGATGATTCACTCCAAGTCAACACCAAGTTTCACAGAGGCAGTCAGAGCTAACAGCAGATGGCATTCTACTACCCAGGGCGGCTGGACGACCTGACTGTTAATGAGTGTCGAGTTTAATTAAACATCTTTTAATCTCCGTAACATGTTCACTTTTCAACAGCTTTCATTTTTCACTCTTTCCAGTCTGAATGATTCAGGAGAAAATCAAACAGTTTTTTTAAATTAAAATTATAGACTCAGGTTGTTTTCTTGCAGAATTCAATCTTTGAAAGTTCATGTTGAGTTCAGTTATTTTAATTATGAAGAGTAGATCTGAAAAAGTAAACAAAGGTTGAATTTTGTCATTATTAAAGTTATCATAATCAGCTTGAAGCAGTAAAACATATCAGATATGATCCGTCAAACTGAAGATTCTCTCTAAAAATAACCGTGATAACCAAGTTGGTAATAGAGTTTCCCTCTCACAATGTCACAGATATAGACTTTTGATTCCTGTATGAGCACCTGGTAATCCATCCCCACAGCTAAAGCAATCATATCCACGTACTGTATGTCTGGTGTAGATAACTGTACAAGTTCTTTACCACCAGAGAAACATCCATTTATTAAGGTCAGCTGCCATTTGCTGGCAATACCATCACTACAACAGACTGGCCTCAATCTGACACCCACCTGAAGGCATGTTGTGATTAAATTTGGTTGAGACAGAACACTGTATGCATTTACAAGACAGTCTGAGTGTATCAGAGTATACATAGGCTTATTTATATAGATTATAATAAATATAGGCTTATTTATATAGACCTAATAAGGCTAAATAACACTCGAAACTTAAGCTACATTTTTATATACATATACATATATATATATGTATATATATATATATATATACATATATATATATTGTATATAGATTGTCCTTAGTTCATTTTTCATCTGTTCAAAATGTACCTTATAGGGAGATTTGTCAAGTATTTAATTCTTTTATCAATATGGGAGTGGGCAAACATGCTTACTTTATGCAAAGGTATATATCCATTATTGGAAATAATATATATATAATGTAATGTAATAGAGGACTTTATCCATTTCACTACTACTTACACTAGTGGCAATGTATGTCCATGTGGGAATTTTATTTTGCATAACCGGAAGTTTTATGGAAGTTTTATGGAAGTTTACTTTATACATCCATCAGGGGTACATGCTGTGAAAAAGGGCATTTTGGGGGAAAAAAATGTCTGTTCTTATCTTTCTACGTTTAAAAGCCAAACAAAACGAGCAGTCAGTCATGTATTTTGTTTTCTCACAACACTCAAAATACAGCATTGCATTCTCTCGACCAAATAAAGATTATTTTGAAACGTCTCACCGGAAGTTACGTCATCCATTCTTCTTCTTCTCTTACCCTGCTCCTGTAGAGACCGGCCGGGTGGATTAGCTAGCTAGCTTAGTTAGCAGAAACAAGTGTCTAAATATCACTCTGTCCTTAAACATGTCTCACCCAATACCGACTGACAAGCCTTCAAACCCAGAAAACCCCCGTGTCTACTTCGATGTAGACGTTGGAGGAGAAAAAGGTCAGAACATTTTTACAGATTTATTTTAAGGGCCAGTTAGCATTGTTAGCTTAGCATAACTCCTTGTAGTGACTTGTTAGAAACTGTTTTATGCTAGTAGCTGCAAGAAGAAGAGTTAGTTATCTACACTTTAACAGATATAAGTCAGTCTGTAAAACATCAACATGCACAGCTGGCTGATGTTTAATGTGAGCTAGCTTTAAGTTGTTATAGAGATTATATGAGAGTGCAGGAACCACGTGTGCTTGTGTTGTCTACAATGACTTGTATATTTAGCCATCTTCAGGCTAAGCTTTGCTGTCATGCCACTGTAACACAAAGTGTTCATAGACCATAGCAGCTGGGGGTTATTAATCACCATCAATGTGCAGGTAGCTTATTATTAGCTCAAGTGGTTTATTGATTATTTAACAGCCAACAAATTAAAACCACCACAAAGAAGAAGTAGTCTGATGAGGCCTGTGTTGTAATGCTTCCTGAATACCTCAATGTCCTGCTCCACTTAATATTTGTTTTAGTAAAGATAACAACAATAATGCAACAATAATTACCTGTTTGTATGTTTAAAGTATGTGATAACTTGGTCCAGACTATACTAAAGGTCGTTTAGTAAATCAGAATTTGTGACTAAGCTTGTACAGTAATATCATTGCAACAAAGTGTTCATAGTCCATAGCAGTGTATTATTAATCACCACCAATGTGTAGGTAGTTTAGTATTAGCTCAAGTGGTTTATTGATTATTTAACTGGCTGCAGCCAACAAATTTAAACCACCACAAAGAAGTAGTCTGATGAGGCCTTATGCTTCCTGAATACCTCAATATCCTGTTCCACTTTTTAGTTAAGATAATAACAACAATGCAACAATAATTACCTGTTTAAAGTATGAGATAACTTGATCCAGACTGTACTAAAAGGTTGTTTAGTAAATCATAATTTGTGACTAAGCTTGTACAGTAATGATACACTGCTCTGCTGTCACACCATTGTAAAACACTATGAACAAGTGTTCATAGTCAAAGCAGATGGTGATTATTAATCACCATCAATGTGTAGGTAGCTTATTATTAGCTCAAGTGGTTTATTGATTATTTAACAAACAACAAATTAAAAACCACCACAAAGAAGAAGTAGTCTGATGAGGCCTAATGCTTCCTGTATACCTCAATATCCTGTTTCACTTTTTAGTTAAGATAACAACAATAATGCAACAATAATTACCTGTTTGTATGTTTAAAGTATGAGATAACTTGGTCCAGACTATACTAAAAGGTTGTTTGTACAGTAATGATACACTGCTTTGCTGTCACACCATTGTAAAACACTATGAACAAAGTGTTCAGCAATTGGTGATTATTAATCAGCATCAATGTGTAGGTAACTTAGTAGTGACTCAAGTGGTTTATTGATTATTTAACAGACTGCAGCCAACAAATTAAAACCACCACAAAGAAGTAGTCTGATGAGGCCTAATGCTTCCTGAATACCTCAATATCCTGTTCCACTCTTTAGTTAAGATAACAACAATAATGCAACAATAATTACCTGTTTGTATGTTTAAAGTATG
The DNA here is from genome assembly GCA_916701665.1 of Sebastiscus tertius. NCBI lineage: Eukaryota > Metazoa > Chordata > Actinopteri > Perciformes > Sebastidae > Sebastiscus > Sebastiscus tertius. The sequence continues at coordinate 85,075 of CAKAOH010034044.1, forward strand.
AGATAACTTGGTCCAGACTATACTAAAGATTCTTTAGTAAATCAGAATTTGTGACTAAGCTTGTACAGTAATACCATTGCAACAAAGTGTTCATAGACCATAGCAGCTGGGGGTTATTAATCACCATCAATGTGTAGGTAGATTAATATTAGCTCAAGTGGTTTATTGATTATTTAACAGCCAACAAATTAAAACCACCACAAAGAAGAAGTAGTCTGATGAGGCCTGTGTTGTAATGCTTCCTGAATACCTCAATATCCTGCTCCACTTAATATTTGTTTTAGTAAAGATAACAACAATAATGCAACAATAACCTGTTTGTATGTTTAAAGTATGAGATAACTTGGTCCAGACTATACTAAAGGTTGTTTAGTAAATCAGAATCTGTGACTAAACGTGTACAGTAATGATACACTGCTTTGCTGTCATACCATTGTAACAAAGTGTTCATAGCGGTTGGTGATTATTAATCACCATCAATGTGTAGGAAGCTTAATATTAGCTCAAGTGGTTTATTGATTATTTAACTGGCTGCAGCCAACAAATTAAAACCACCACAAAGAAGAAGTAGTCTGATGTGGCCTATGTTGTAATGCTTCCTGAATACCTCAATATCCTGTTCCACTTAATATCCGTTTTAGTAAAGATAACAACAATAATGCAACAATAATTACCTGTTTGTATGTTTTAAAGTATGTGATTAAACTTGTACAGTAATGATACACTGATTTTTATTGTTTTTTTTCTGTCTGCAGCTGGCCGAATAGTTCTGGAGCTGTTTGCTGATATCGTCCCGAAAACTGCTGAAAACTTCAGGGCTCTCTGCACTGGAGAGAAAGGCACTGGCAAATCGACTGGGAAACCTCTGCACTTCAAAGGATGCCCGTTCCACAGAAGTAATAAAACCTCCACATCTGCATATAATGGGACATTTCAGTTTGGAAGGACACCTTGACATTTTTAGTACACATGCGTGTAGAAGTAGCTAAAAGGACATCTAATGCACTGAGCCATTTGGAGAGTCTCTAGTTTCTTACTTACTGAACTCCTCTTTTAAAAAAAAATACCATGTATTTAAGGTGTCAGTTCACCAAAATCCATGA
>CAKAOH010034050.1:0-15168 GCA_916701665.1 Sebastiscus tertius
TCTAGGTCTCTAGTCTGATCCATCCATCCTCTGAATGCTCTAGGTCTCTAGTCTGATCCATCCATCCTCTGAATGCTCTAGGTCTCTAGTCTGATCCATCCATCCTCTGAATGCTCTAGGAATGCTCTAGGTCTGTAAAGTTTCATGAGGCTGTGATTATCCTAGAGGTCACCACAGGTCATTTTATACAGTGAGGTCAATGAAATGTCTCCTATGGGGACTAACATCATCACACATGAATACAGTTGAGCTCATTGGATCCACAAGAGTCTCATCTTTACAGTGAGACCCAATTTATGTGATTTAAAGACTGTTTAGGGACCCCAGTATGCAGAAATATTCAAACACACCATTTCTTCTTCTGTAAAGTTTAACTTCAGGACTGTAATTACGTCACTGACACTAAAGTAAATTATCTGAATTCCTCTTTTCACAGAGCCGACGCTCTCCGTCTGGATCTGTGAACAGAGAAAGAAGCTGATGAGGGTGAAAGAATGATAGAGGGCGTGAAAAGAGAGAAGAGGTAGAAGGAGACACAAACACACACAGACGGGTGATAAACAGGAGTGGTGATGGCGGCGTGGCTGAGCCGGGTGTCTCTGGGCGACGCCTGGTACAACATGTACTCCCGCCTGCTGCGGACCAAACCCATGGGCTCCATGGCTCACAGCTCCGACGACCTCACCGAGCTCGGAGAGGGGTCACCGGTCGGCCTCGCCAAGGTGCTGACCACCGTGGACCTGGTGTCGCTCGGCGTGGGCAGCTGCGTCGGCACAGGGATGTACGTGGTCGCTGGGCTGGTCGCCAAGGCGATGGCCGGGCCTGGGGTCATCCTGTCTTTTATTATTGCAGCGGTGGCGTCCATACTGTCAGGTGAGGCATCGGGACAGTCTAATCTTACAAGACGCTCATTGTCTCATTGAACTTCACTGTGTTCGTGTTTGTCTCCAGGTGTTTGCTACGCGGAGTTTGGCGTCCGCGTCCCGAAGACGACCGGCTCGGCCTACACCTACAGCTACGTGACCGTCGGGGAGTTCGTGGCGTTTTTCATCGGCTGGAACCTGATCCTGGAGTATCTGATCGGCACGGCGGCGGGGGCGTCGGCTCTCAGCAGCATGTTCGACTCGCTGGCCAATCACAGCATCAGCAACTACATGATCACACACCTGGGCACGCTCAGAGGACTCGGTCAGTACCATCAGCATGGGTGTCATTTTTCAGCACGTTAAGAGCAAATTTAAAGGTATGTTTTTAAATAATAAAGTACGACGATTGACAATGACTGTAATCTACTAACGTGTCAGTTTATATACCAATAAGGCCACTTTTGGGGGGAAGAATCCCATGTTTTGTAAATAAAGTTGTAATATTCTGAGAAAATAAGTCAAATATTACAAGATTAAAATCATAGTTTTATGAAAAAGGTCATAATATTAAAGAATAAAGTTCTAATTGGATGAAAAAAGTCAAGAATATAACATGAGTATGCTAACATGCTCGCAATGACAATGCTAACACACTGATGCTTAGCATATATAATGATGCTACCTTAGCGTATTAGCATCCAATAGTTGTTGAGATATTTCGCTTAAAACCACAAATGTAAGTTAACCCACATGTATGGAGGACTAAATACATTATTAAATATAAATTTAATTTAAATAAATTACAATAAATAATAATAATAAATTAATTAATTAAAAATACTCAATAAAGAAAGAAAAAAGAAAGAAATGTAGAAATAAAAGTCTCAGCTATCAAATGAATGTGCAGGTTAATTTGAAAATAAATACATATGCACAAAAATAGAAAAATTAACAAATAAAATTAATTAATTAATTTGAAAAATTACTTATTTTTGCATTCATTTATTTTCATGTTTTATTTTTCTATTCCTTTTTATTTGTTTTTATTTACTTTCCTTTTTATTACAATCCATATTTATTCAAAGAAATAAACACATTTTATTTATTAATATTTCTATTTCTGTGCATACTTATTTATTTTCAAATCAATCTGCATATTTATTTGATAATCAAGGCTTTTATTTCTACATTTATTTTTTATTATGTATTTCTGTGCATTCTTATTTATTTTATTTATATTTTATTATATTTTATTCAAATCAACCTGCACATTTATTTGATAATTGGTCTACTTTTTTATTATTATTATTTTGTTGTTTATTAAGAGTCATTTATTTATTCATATATTTAATATTATAGTAGCTTTAGTCCTCCATGTTCATGGTAAAGGGAAATTCAGGGGATCATAAAAGTCAGTAGGAATCATCCTCTGGGGAACATTAATGTCTGTACACATTTTCATGGTAATCCATCATATAGTTGTTGAGATATTTCAGTCTGGATTATCTCAGTTTCAGCAGATGAGAACCCCTTCCTATCATATCGATCCTGTCCTGAAGTATTTTTATTATAAATGCTGCTGTGTGTTTGTTTGTCTCAGGTAAAGGTGAGGACACGTACCCTGACCTGCTGGCCCTGTTCATCGCCCTGCTGGTCACAGTGATCATTGCTCTCGGCGTTCGTAACTCCGTGGGCTTCAACAACGTCCTCAACGTGGTCAACCTGGTGGTCTGGGTCTTCATGATCATCGCCGGACTCTTCTTCATCTCCGCCAGTAACTGGGGGAGCGGCAAGTTCCTCCCCTACGGCTGGTCCGGGGTGAGATGTCCAACCACGTCTGTGTTTTAGTCACTTACTTGTTCAAATCCCCAAACTGAGAAACTAAGTGATGCCTCGTTGTTGATCAGGTGATGAAAGGTGCAGCGACTTGCTTCTACGCTTTCATCGGCTTCGACATCATCGCAACGACAGGAGAAGAGGCGAAAAACCCAAATACCTCCATCCCGTACGCCATCACCGCCTCGCTGGTCACCTGCCTCACTGCCTACGTCTCGGTCAGTACGCACTGACCTGTATGCTTGTAACATGAGTTTATCATGATTCTATCAAGGCCACAGCCAATTTCTATTCTTCAATTGAAGCTTCAGTTTTTTTTTAGCAACTCAGAAGTCGCCATAAAATTTTTTTAGCATTGTAGGTTTCCGCAAACCATGAGATACGTTGAATGTCAACGTTTCTGAATCAAAACACAAAACAACTAAGAAGAAATGCAAAACAACCAAAAAGAGACACAAAAAGACCACAAAAAAATTCAAAATGACCAAAAAGAGATGTAAAACGGCCAAAAAGAGACACAAAACAACCAAAAGGAGACGCAGAAAGACCACAAATGATACAGAACAACTACAGAGAGAGATGCAAAATGACAAAAAAGAGACAAAACTACCAAAAAGAGATGCAAAACTACCAGAGACACGAAATGACCAAAATGAGACACAAAACGACTACAAAGAAATGCAAAACAACCAAATAGAGTCGCAAAAAGACCACAAAAACATGCAAAACAACTACAAAGAGATGCAAAACTACCAAAAAAAGACACAAAATGATCAAAAAGAGATCCAAAACTACCAAAAAAAGACACAAAAAGATGGAAAAAAGACCACGAAGAGATGCAAAAAGTGATGACCTTGACCTTTCATCAGCGTGCACGAGTAGAGAAAGACTTAAAAGATGAAAGTGGGTGTCCTGTCCCTTTAATCCAGGAGCCCTCTCTCTCTACAGGTGAGTGTGATCCTGACTCTCATGGTTCCCTACGACCTGATCGACGGCTCGGCTCCTCTCATGGAGATGTTTGCGGTGCACGGCTTCCCGTGGGGGAAATACACCGTGGCGGTGGGCTCCATTGCCGGTCTCACCGTGTCCCTGCTGGGCTCTTTGTTCCCCATGCCCAGAGTCATCTACGCCATGTCCCGAGACGGCCTGCTGTTCAGGTGAGGAGACAGGAAGCACAGGTAGGACGAGGTTTCCGGTTCCTGACTACTAACTCTGTGTTTAACGTGTCTGCAGGTTCTTGTCTCACGTGTCTGCGTTCACACACACTCCCACAGTGGCGTGCGTGGTGTCGGGGAGCTTCGCGGCGGTCCTCGCTCTGCTGGTGAGCCTCAGGGACCTGATCGAGATGATGTCCATCGGCACCCTACTGGCGTACACTTTGGTGAGCGTGTGCGTGCTGTTACTGCGCTACCAGCCTGACGAACACGCCGACTCACACCAGTGTAACGCTGGGGAGGAGGTGGACGCCATGAAGCACCAGGACGACGCGGCGGTCCCCACCAAAGACGACCAGATGCTGATCGGAGACTCGGACGGCGATGGATCGGCGTCCTACCACGCTGGCGGGACTGAAGGAGACGGGGACGACTCTGATTTCCACACAGGCCACGCCTCGCTACTGAAAAGGCTTCTGGGAGGTCACTACTACACCCTGCGGCTGCGGCTGGGAATGCCCGACGCGTCAGCCCGGCCCACTCCTGCCACCGGCCGCATAGTGACCCGATGCACCCTCCTCTTCTTCCTCACGTCCTTCTGCCTCTGGTCCACCATTATCTTTGGCGTGGAGCAGGGATCCGGCGCCGGGGCGGTGTTTTCAGGCCTCATGGCCACGCTGATGGCGGGGTCCTTGGTGAAGCTTTTAATCATGATCATACAGCAGCCGGAGAGCGGGAGGAAGCTGCCCTACATGGCGCCCTGCGTGCCCTTCGTCCCCGCGGCCGCCATATTGGTCAACAGCTACCTCATGCTTAAACTGTCTTCGCTCACCTGGGCCAGGTTCACCATCTGGTGCTTCATAGGTGAGATGAAACACTCTTGATCATGGATTTCAAATGCAGTAATTCTGTTATTTTCTATGTTGGAACCTGAGAATGCATTACAACTTTTATACCATGGCACTAACAAAGAAGAAAAAAATGTGAGTTAACTAGTTTTATTGCACGGCTTTGTTGAATACTCAATTCTGATTGGTCAATCACGACGTTCTACAGTCTGTTATTTCTTTATAGCACACTGATGCTATGTATAACAAACCGTTGCTATGGATAACAGACCGTTGCTATGGATAACAGACCGTTGCTATGGATAACAGACCGTTGCAAGCCGTGTAATAAACGGGATAATGTACAGCTAGTCGGTCATTGTTGTGAAATAAACCCCTTCAGGGCGACATTGCATCGCCCTGATAGATAAATAGATAGATAGATGAATAAATAGATAGATAGATAGATAGATAGATAGATAGATAGATAGATAGAGAGATAATTACAAGTGTGCAAATTGCAGTAAGTTGTGCAAAATGACTGTAATTAGAAGTTAAAAAGATGTATTGCACTGAGCCAGAAGAAGAAGAAGAAAAAGTAATTGTAAGACCAGTTATTGAGTCCAGTCAGACCTCAGCGTCCTCCCAGTCCACTGATGTCCACACAGCGACACATTTGTGACAGATGTGCATTCATGACGTCTACGTTCAGAGTGTCTGTGACGATTTTGAGTCATTTAAAAAAGGTCTAAAAGATGAGAAATGACATTATAACAGAACCTTTTAAAAGATGAATCCACTCGGAGGAGGATTTAAGGCCCATACATCTGTTTTAGCATCTGGTTTCAATTCAAGAGTTGTACCGGTGCTTATTTTTAGTTTGAATCAATCATATAGGCTGATTATATGCTGCTTTCAGTTCTATCTGTTGGTTTGAGACACCAAACTGAAGCCTGTTTACACGTGAAGTGTGTGGACGAAAATGTAAACTAGACATAGAAAGTATAAAATAGGATGCAGCTCTGAGTCTTCCTCTTTCATTTAGTTGATGTACAGCAGAGAGAAGAACACACTGTACATCCAGACTGTGTTAGATGTGCAGTTGGTTGAAGAGTTGCACGCCTTCTGGAGTTCATGAAGTTTGATCAGACTCCAGTTTCTTAGTCTGACCTCTCTACCTGCTGTCTTAACTGTCTCCATCTGTCCGTCCTCAGGTCTGTTGATCTACGGTTGCTATGGCGTGTGGCACAGCACGCTGGAGCTGAATGCCCGGGAGCAGCAGGCGCACGCCAGCTCCTACCAGCGCTACGACGACCACCTCGACGACGACGCCTTCTCCCCCGACGCCGACCTTCACCCCGAGGAGCAGGACGAGAGACCCTACCAAGGCTGGTCGGCCCCGGAGGAGAGGGGCTACCACTACCAGCCGCAGGAGAACCAGAACGAAGATGGAGAGCAGCAGCATCAGGACCAGTATGAGCATAATGGTGACCAGTCTGGATACCAGTCTGGACCGGGAGGCCAGTCTGCGAGCAGAGGCAGAGGAAGGACCAATCATGGCTTTGATGGAGGGGAAGAGGAGGACTGAACAGAGGACGTTTCCTCTGAACCTTTAAAACTTTGAAAAATCAAACAATCTCCACAAGATTTTATTTTATTATTCACCAGTGAACGCCTCCCTTCGTCTGCTCAGTGTGGAAACCTAGTCTGGATCTCAGAGGAAGAGGTTGGAGAGAGGATACGAGGGACGCCTCCCATCACAGCCTCAGTTGGCACGTTGCAATACTAAACTTCCCTCCATAAAAGAGAAGATTTAGTGCTTCTCCTCTCACTAGAAATGTTTCAAACGCCACACTTTGAATCAACGGCTGCACATACAACGTTGGAACAGTTAGGTTGTGTTCAGGCCTCAACCAGCTGCAGCCCCTTGCTTTGTTTAACCTGAATGTCCTCTTATAGATGGATTATGAGGCGATGATCATCTGAGCTTAAATGCATAAAAGCCCCCCCTCATACCTACTTTGTACAACCCTAAGTATGCACTCACTCACTCATCTTCAACCGCTTATCCGGGGTCGGGTCGCGGAACAGCTCCAGCACGGGACCCTAAACTTCCCTTTCCCGGGCCACATTAACCAGCGCTGACTGGGGGATCCCGAGGCGTTTCCAGGCCAGTGTGGTCCTGGGTCTTCCCCGTGGCCTCCTCCCAGCTGGTCGTGCCTGGAACACCTCTCTAAGGAGGCGTCCAGGGCGGGGTGGGAGGGGGCATCCACTCTTTATTGCCCGAACCATCTCAGCTGGTTCCTTTCAACGCAAAGGAGTAGCGGCTCTACTCCGAGTCCCTCACGGATGACTGAGCTTCTCACCCTATCTCTAAGGGAGATGCCAGCCACCCTCCTGAGGAAACCCATTTCGGCCATATAGTATAACTAACTAACAAACTAGGTATGCACTGTGCAGTTCGATTATGTAGGAGAAAAAACAAACAAAAATCTGATTAAAAGACATTTTTTGTTTGAGATACTCAATATTACTGGAACAGGATCAGGACAACAAAAACATGATCAGGTCTTAAACAGTGGTCCTCTGTATCCTCGTCATCAGCCTTTACGCGGTTTCTGTTTTGCTGTTCGTGATGAAGGTGTTTCATTCTGAACTATTTCATCCCGCGTAGCTCCGTTTCTCACTCACATTAGATGATTTCCAGACCCAAAACTAGAAAAATGAGTCTGGTCTCGCTTTGTGGAGCTACTTATCTCAGCAGATACTGGAGCAGAAACGTTTCTACGATCACTACCAGGACGCAGGTTTTCTCTGTAGGCAAGCCTGGACTTAAAGGTGCTATATATGATATCCAAAGCATTTAGCATCAAACAACTATTGTCTATGTAAAGATATAGAGGAGTAATATCAACCTTTTAGTGCATGTGAGCGTGCCCCACTGGCTAGCTCACGGCCGCTGCTCTGCAATGCACAGTTACAGCTGATAACGCCATCCTGACGGCATCGTTACGGAAGCGTAGCACCCACCCTCCGGTTCCCCCCCCCCAGGTTAACACTGTTATCTCTGTCTGCACTGTGTTCACTGCGCTATTCCACCGCTGTCTTCTGGCAGCACGTCACCTCGCCAGATTTCAGACTTCTCCTTGAGCGAGACTCTTTCCATAATGTTGTCAGACACTTTTAATAACAATCAGAGCCTGTCATGGCAAAAACAAGCACTTTTAGTGGACGTAAATGACAGTGCCAGCTTGCCCCATTAAGATTACATTGCAGTCTGTGAACAGCTTACAAAAATAGGAAAATAGGGCCCAGGTTGAAAAATACCAAAATTAGCCTTTAACCAATCAGACGAATTTTGGTACCAGAATAAAAATGTTTCTTTAGTTAAAACCCAAATTCACCCATTGACCATCAGTCTCAAGAACAAACTCACTACTGACCCAGCTCGCATTTTCTTTTGAAAGTTAAGAATTTGTTATTTATTTTTTTATTTAATATTTATTATTTTCCGTTCAAGCCGTCTCTGCACGTCTTTTCGTGCGTCTTTCTGAAACCCTGAAATTTACTTTGTTGTGTTTGTTCTTCTTGTTTGAGTGAATGAAGTTTACAGTGAAAGAGTGTTTGCTCTATTTAGTTTTAATGTGTGTAAATGAGGACGGCCGTTGCAGGAATAAATGTCTCATTTTGAGTGAAAAAAGACTCTTTAATTACTTAAAAACTTTTATTATTTGTAGCCGCAGACAAAAATCCTACAATACAGGCACAAAGCTGATACATATTGATTATACGGAGAATATGAAGAGTATAAAAGAGTTATTAGTACATAAGACAATCTATCTGTGTTAAATGTCTTTTAAAAAAAGTGTGTTCATGCTATTTAAAGTTTAATAATCAATCGTTCTAAAATTACAGAAGCTCATCGACACATAGAAGCAACAGTTTGCTATTTCTAAACAATGTAAAACCGTAAAAGCTGCATAAAGAAGGGAAGAAGAAGAAGTTTCTGTGGCTGTGATTGGCTCACATGCTCATATATACTTGGTTATGATAGTCTCTAAAACGAGGGGGCAGAGAACTACAGCCTCACACTCGTGCACTCTTGGCGTGGTTGGCAGGGGGGTCCAGCGGCGTGGCCGTGCCGCCCTGCCTGGAGTAGTAGAAGCTGTTGTCCCTGGTCGGCGTCCCGGGGTCGGCGCCGTGGCAGAACAAGATGAGGACGCCGCCCAGGAGACAGAGAGCGGAGCCGACCCAGCCGGCGTACAGAGAGAAGCCGAACGACATCAAACCCTCCTCCTTGTGGGCGCCGACAGGGAACCAGACCGTCGAGATGATGCCACACAAAGCTGGAAGAGACGTTATATTCATTTATAAAGACAGAAGTTTAAACATGAAGTTATATTTGGTCTCTGTGTCCATCTGGCTGTCCGTCCCTGAGGCTGTTTCAGTAACTATTTGTCTTTTCTCACAGGAAGGAGGTCAGTTTGGCAGATGAACCCAGTCTGGATGAGGCCTGCAGACCCTGACCCGTCTTCCACCCTTCCTCTCTCTGCAACAGCTGGGAAAGACCCGAGTACGGAGCACTGTAGACCTACTGTCCTCTAAAACTAAACTACTGTCCTCTAAAACTAAACTAATGTCCTCTGAAACTAAAACTGTCCTCTAAAATCAAAACCAATGTCTCCAAAAACCAAAACTGCTTCCCTCTAAAACCCAAACTAACGTCTCTATAAAACCAGAACCAATTCATCCTTAAATCCAGAACTAATGTCATCTTCAAACTAAAACTGTCCTCTGAAACCAAAATAATTGTCTCCAAAAACCTAAACTGCCCTTTGAAGACAAAACGAATGGACCTATTGTCCTCTTAAACCAAAATTTCGGTCTTAAGGCACTTTAAAAACATCTGTTAATCTACTGCGACTCCAACAATTCTTGGTTTACTCTAATGTGTTTTAAGTTATACTTTCAGTACCTCAGGTTACTTCATTGGCATACTTTAAGGTAATAACCCCTTAATTTAATGTAGGCCTACAACATGCATGCATGTATGTCTTCACCCATGAGGATGAAGAGGACGGCTCCCACTCGGGCACGGCGCAGCTTGATGGCGAAGCTGTCGTTCTGCAGCCTGACGCACGGCATCGCCATCAGCACCAGCAGCATCGCGGGGAGACCCATCAGACATGCACAGATCATCAGGGCACGAGCCGTCTGGACGTAGGCTGAGAGAGAGAGAGAGAGAGAGAGAGAGAGAGAGAGAGAGAGAGAGAGAGAGAGAGAGAGAGTTGGGTTCTTTTACGCACAAACAATACTGCCATTATGCATGTTATATAATAGTTGTGGGAATGCTGATTCAGTATTCCCAGTATTGTTCTCCTAAGGTTTATTCAACTTCAATCATTTCTTCCGTGCGTTTTTTGCTGCTTAACTAGTCCTGCATACTTTCAGCTACAGAAACCGTTCCACTATCAAAATATTCAGCTCTTTAAGGATGTTAGTGCTATGACTTTTCTTGTTTCAACTATTTATACTTTTTAAAATATTAAGCTTTATCCACATTTTTTTTACAATGTAACCCAATGGAGAAAGTCTTGAAATCCTCTTAAACCTACTCCACTTTGAAATGCTACTGCGTCTACAGACTTTCAGCTACAGACTTCATTTAAACTTTAAACGGGTTACAAGTCTTTGAACTATTAAGCTATGATTTAGCTTTTTGATGACTTTTATAGTTTTTCATTTATCGCAGTTTACGTTTTATGAAATTTTCAGACCGTTTTAGATTTTATAATGGGTGTGTATTGCATGGGTCGTTAAGGGCTATAGCATGTGATGTCAGAGCTAGAGTGTGGGAAAGCTTTAAAATCTTTTGAAAATGTTCTGAACAAATTGCTCCGTAGCCCACAATTTTCACTCCTCATAGATAATTTGTTCATCAAATTGTAGGAAAATTTGTGCCGGTCGCAGTCATGTAGCTATGGAATCAGTCGGACTTACACATTTGTCTCTAGAGTCCCAAAAGTGAGAGTAAGTCCAACAAGCCGTTCCATAGAGATCAATGTTAAATCAGACGGGAAATGTCTTACAGAAAGTTGAAATGGCACTTTTCTAACCTGCTCCCATGATCCCATTTTTGACTCCACACACAAAAAAACGACATCAATGTGTTCGGCAGAGACTCTTCTCTCTGATGATGACATTATTTTGCAGATTGGACTCACAGTTTTTGTCTGAGAGACACTTTTATGACATGTATGTCTCTGATTAACTCCTATTCTAAACTGTCTCACTGAGGGTGCATAGCAGTGGCCATCACCACGGCAACGTTTGATTGCTCATAGACAATCAGAGCAGGCTGACTAACACACACACACACACACACACACACACACACACACACACACAGAAGGTAACTGTATCTTAACAGGGAACTCAGGACAAGTTTTTTTTTCAAAATAAAATCTCTATATAGTAACTACTACTACAACTATTACTAATACTACTACTGCTGCTGCTGCTGCTACTACTACTACTACTACTACTGCTTCTGTTCCTACTGCTTCTACTGCTACTACTACTACAGCTGCTGCTCCTTCTGCTGCTGCTACTACTACTACTACTAATAATAATAATAATACTAATACTACTACGATTACTACTACTATTGCTACTACTACTACTGCTTTTGCTACTACTACTACTACTACTACTACTACCACTACTACTATTACTGCTACTACTACTACCAGTGATGTTACTGCTACTATTACTACTGCTCCTGCAGCTGTTCCTACTGCCTCAACTACTACTACTACTATTACTACTACTGCTCCTGCTCCTTCTGCTACTATTACTACAACTACTACTGCTACTTTCCACCCAAATACCATTTTCTGTGTAACAACTTATAGATTTTAAAGGTTAATTCAGTGAAAATACTACTCTCTACTACTACTCTCTCTCTCTCTCTCTCTCTCTCTCTCTCTCTCTCTCTCTCTCTCTCTCTCACTTTGTGTTTAGCAATGCAGTTCATCTGTCTGATATACATACAAAGCATTTCTTCTTTCCGCCTACTCAGGAAAATTCTAATTTACCACTTTTGACAGTATCACAGTTTAGCTTCCAGCTTTTCTAGCAATGTATTTCAGCTCTTAGCTTATTTAGCTAATGCAGTTCAGCTTCCAGCTCTACCAGTTGTACATTTCATCTTCTAGGGTGTTCAGCAGTGCAACGCATTTAACTTTAACATTTTTAGGCAAGTCATTTCACATTTCTGCATTTTCAGCAATGCTGTGCAATAAATTTCAGCTGTCAGCATTCCCACGCATTTTCAGCAGGAAATGCATTTTCTAGTTTAAATTCTATCCATCAATTCTATCTAGTCATCCATCCATCTCTCAATCCATCTCTCTCATCCATCTCTCCATCCATCCATCCATCCATCCATCATCCATCCATCTCTCCATCCATCCATTCATCCATCCATTCATCCACCCAGCCATCCATCTCTCCATCCATCCATCCATCTCTCCAGTCATCCATCCATCCATCCATCCATCTCTCCATCCATCCATCCGTCCATCCACCCACCCATCCACCCAGTCATCCATCTCTCCATCCATCTCTCCAGTCATCCATCCATCCATCTGTCCATCCATCCATCCATCCATCCATCTCTCCATCCATCCATCCAACCATCTCTCCATCCATCCATTCTTCTCTATCCTTCTCTCCATCAATCTCTCCATCCACCCACCCATCCATCTCTCATCCATCCATCCATCCATCCATCATCCATCCACCCATCCATCATCCATCCATTTCTCCATCCACCCACCCACCCATCCATCTCTCCATCCATCCATCCATCTCTCCACCCATCCATCCATTCATCTCTCCATCCATCCACCCATCCATCTCTCCATCCATCCATCTCTCATCCATCCATCCATCTCTCATCCATCCATCCACCCACCCACCCATCCATCCATCTCTCTATCCATCCACCCATCCATCCATCCATCCATCCATCTCTCCATCCCTCCATCTCTCCATCTCTTACCTGGCAGACTGAGGATCTGGCTGAGGGCCACGCAGTGATAAAGGGCCGGTGAGATGACGCACTCTGCCCAGAGTCCCCGGGATCCCAGCTCCTCCATGCGGACGCAGGTGGCCTCCGAGTAGTCGCAGGTGCGGACCCAGTCGTTGGTGGCCGTGGCGACGATGACCCCAACCCAGCCCGCACAGCTCGCCAGGCTGCCGGTGATCTGTCTGCACATGAGCGCCATGGAGCCTCAAAAAAATCTCAAAAGTGTGGATTTTTTTTTTTAAAAAAAGAAGCAGATTAGAGTGTTTAACTATTTTTTAGTAATAGTTTATATATATTATTTATTATAGTTTATTTTATAGTTGTATTAAATTAAAAGTTTATTGTTCCAGAGACTGAAAAACGCAGTTATATCCTTCTCTGCTCTGTTCTGCTCAGTTCTCTGCAGTCCTCACTTATAACAAGTAAGATAATCTTCCAAATAGGATTAAAATAAATGCTTTAAATCAGAATCCTTTAAAAAACAGAAGAAATAAAAAGTAATCCTGCTGTGTCCCGTTAACGCGCCTAAGGCTGATCCGCAGAAAAATGCCTTAGAATAAGATTTATTATAGGGTGTGGTGAAAAATACCCCAGTCCAAACTTTGAGCCAATCAGAGCGCATGTGAGATCCTTAACCTAAACCAGATATGAAGACACTCCAGACAGAAAAACAAAATCCATCAGATAAAACAGGAGATACAGACCAACCTGAATATTTGGCCCAAACTTGAGTTTTTGGATCTCCGGAAGGAACTTTGTGAGATGAATTCAAATCAGTTTATTAATAATAAAACACATTTCTCTTCATGCATCACTCACCTGTCTCACTGTGGCCCTCTGCTGGTGGTAAAAAACATCATTTTATTTCAAGATAAAAACAATCTCTTTGATTAATTATTCGTTTATTAAATAATTTCAAGCATGATACCATAAAAATGTGACGATTAAAGACACCAGTCTCTACCCTGATAGTGACCTTTCTTTTTTTTAATCCACAGACATGTTTTTGTCCAGAATATAGTGATATAAAACATTAAACTTTCATTAATCACTTACAAAGTCTACGTATTATTATTGTTATTTTTTTTTTTACACACACCGGTTATGTTAGCTACTGGATAGATTTGTCGTTGACGTCACGTTCTAAAAAAACTAAATAGACAAATTTTATATATTAAATGTTCAAAATCCTTCATGAAATAGCTTCAAATTTACACTCTCCAGCGGCATGAAAAAATGTACACAAAGTTACAAAAATCCCTCCTCTGCTACGGTCCCAAAACGGATGAAATTTCTTCCGGACTCTGGTGTCTTCACGCTTCTGTTCCCGTCTCCTAAGGCCACACCTCGATTTATAATCTCATAAATTACCGTGAATCTCTTTTTGTGACTTTGTTCTGTCATCCTTGGTGTCAGCTTTTTGTTTTTCATAAAAACTCTCTCCTTTCTCTTTCATTTCCTCCATTTATCTCTTTTCTTTGTTGTCGTTTTCACACCCCAACTTTCTCTCTTCTTCTTCTTCTCAGTGTTTTTTTCTTTCTCTCTCTCTCTCTCATTGGTTTTTCAGTGCGTTGATGTGAGCGCAGATCTTGAGAGCCGGTCCCAGTTTGATGTTCATGCTGGTCATCAGGTGGTCCTCGGTCAGCAGCAGCAGAGCCTGGCCGTCGATCTCCTGCAGCCGGAACGCCTCGGCCACGTCGCTGCAGCCTGAAACACAGAGACACAAAGATTAAGATGAGTTTTTTACTAAAGTGGTCTTTGAAAACATCCAACCAAGAAAATGCCATGTTTCTACAGTAGCCCAGAACGGACAAACCAAACTCTGACTCTCTAGAGAGAGACTTTTTTTACGTTACCTGAAGGCCACTGTAGTTCTCCGACACGCTTGTGAAACTGCGGTAACGCGAGCAGCACAGTGTTAAAGGGACTGTTTGTAAGAATCAGAAATGCTTGTTAACAGCGACACCTGTGGCCGTTAAGTCAACGAAAGTCAACGTCGCACTTGTGCTCGCTCTACATAGACATGAAGGAGCATCGCTCAAAACAGTGAGGCGACACACGTCAGCTAAAAGCACAATATCACTCTATATTTCAGCTGCTTGGCAGTAATGTTAGCTGACCAGACCAAGGTCTCTCCATGAATCAATGCTGATCCTAGTGTTGGCTTTTCCTGCTTCAGCCTCCCGACCGCGGCCGGAGGGAACAGGGGAGACGCCGGAGTTTTGGTCGGAGACGATAACGTTTCTCTCTGCGGAGCCCCGTCACTTCACAAGACACGGGAAACCTCTGTTGGTCTGGAGGAGCTGCAGCAGTTATTTCTGCACAAACGTCCACTGAACATTCACTAGATATTCTCAGAGCTGAACTAACTCTTCTGCAGTGTGGAGTGTGCG